>LOEQ01003484.1:263731-279804 GCA_001685075.1 Bramus lutescens
CCTGAGTGAGGTAACCCAGACCCAAAAAGATGAATATGGTATGTACTCACTGATCAGTATTTTGATATTCCACTTCTCAGCACTATAAATTTGGCCATTAAATTTTAATAACTGAATTTTGGAAAAGACACATACCTATCATAATAGTAAGCCACTCATTGCTTTATATCAATATGTTATTAAAGTATATTGTAGGGTAGACTTAATTTCTATTTTATAAATTAAAACTTGTATCCACAAATAGTGACCCATGTATACCAATAAAACACCACAGAAATGAATACTACATTCAGAGATGCACATATACTATAATATAGTCCTTTTAACTTAAGCCAATTTTAATAATTTTAAATTCCATTACATGTTTCCATTCCATCCAGATACTAAGATGTAACCATTTGTTTAAGTAATGAGTAGTAGTCCTGAAAATGCATCGTGTCATGTCTCCCCTAACAACATCAGATGTTATTTTTCCATCCATTTGAACCAGCATCGGTCTATATTAATAAGTAACTGTAAATGTAACATGACCAGCTGATATTTTCAACTTCTACTTTTAACAGTTAAGATAGGGGTCATACTCCTTGTAACTGCAGTTAGAGTACACAGTCATTCATTTCTGGCTGTTGAGACAAGGTAAAACTTACCAAATGTGGCCAATTCAGGTTGGGAGGTGTTAAAGCTTCCTGGTGCTATTGTAGAAAAGCATTGTTCTGTTATCATTGGCTTGGCTATTGATCTGTCATAACTCAATAAAAGAAAATAACTTTCTTTTACTTTCAAACACTGGATTAAGAGCATTTCTCACTAATATCAATAAACTCATTGTGGTCATTAGATTATCAACAAGACATCATGATTTAATGTCACCATTTCTATAGGTAAAACACAGAAATATATAAAGACAGAATTCTTTTGATAATGGAAAAATCTCTCATTTTTTATTACAGATGCTAGCTAAAATATGCTTCTTGTAATGCAAAAGAACACCCTCATTTTACATTATTGTGTGAAATTCACACAAACTGAATACAGGGAACATCGAAAAGAACCATTTCTAGATTATGTATTTTAAAAATATGTTTTGAAATTTTCCATTTAAGATAAAATGATTTTTGAAGTTTGATTTTCAACTGACTCTTAAATTGCAATTGAAAATGCACTGAAAATAAATAATATTCAGCATAATATTTAAAAATTTTATATAGGAAGTGCTTGCTGCTAAAATGTGCACAGGATCAAATATTTCACTCTTTTTTACTTTAACTATTTGTTTTTAAATGCAATGAAAATCTGTATCATTACCTAAAATGACAGGGTTTATTTTAAAAACTATCACACATAATTGAATATAAAATTATGTTTTGTCTATTATGCATGATGGAATCTGTTCCCCTATATAAGCCCAGAGGATAAACAGGGGCAGAATGCTGGGCATTGACATAGAGCTAATAATCAACACATATATCTGTAGACAACAAATGAGAATAATATTTTAAATCTGGCATTCATTGACATATTGATCAAGTAAAGTTGTAAGCATAGTTTATTGACTCTAAAATTTGTTTTGTTCTCATTTCAGAAAGATAAAACGAACAGTTAATTCTCACATTATTTCTCACTAACTTCAACGTGATGTCATAATAAGGGATTTCCCAGAGGAAATAGCAGCTGAGATGACTTTCATGGCAGTAGTTTAGATTCCTTCACTACAGTCCTGAGACATGTAAGTAAGGAGGTGATAAACATAGGAAAGAGCGAAAACAATAATGAATTCCTGAACTAGTGTTCCTGGTGCTTGTGCCTGATTGTGACTTGGAGTGAGTAGGTACAGTGTTGTCATAGAAACTACACATGACCTTATGTGGCCCAACCCAATTGTCCTATTTTGAAGATGTTCAGTCAGTGGAATAGACCATAAAAACAAAAAAGCTAAGCCAGTAGGATGGCTCAGCAGAGAAAGGTGTTGATAGCCTAAATTGTATCCCTAGAACCCTCCTTACAGAAAAATACCACCAGAGCAGAGTCCCACAAATTTTTCTCAGACTTCCAGCCACTATGTAATATGTGCACTTACATACACACTCACACACAAATAAATATCATAAAGCATTTTCGGTAAAGGAGTGAAGCAACCTGTGATTATAATTGATATAGAGAATAAAAATAATCTCTATCCACTATATTTATATTCCAACCTGGGTTGAGAATGCTAAGGAATAGGTTTCAGTTTATCAAATAAATATGTTATGCCAAAGGTTCTTGCAAACAGTACAATACAATGCGTCTAATTTTAATAATTGCAATATTTATGTATTATTATTAATGTATGTATCATATTCATACTGTAATGACAATTAAAATAATCTCTGACTTTGAGAGTAGAGGAATATTTAAAAATTATTAACATTTTTAATTGTCTGTTTCCCAGTTGGTATCAATTGCAAATATAAAAATAAAATTTCACACAGAGAATGGGCCAAGATACAAAAATATTTCATGGTATTTTTCTATGTGACCAAGTGGCTTAAAAATATATTTTAAAAATGTTTTTCATATATGATAATAATATAAACAGAACTAGGAGTGTCATCTGACAGAATTTTTTAGTTTCCACTAAAGTAATTCATAGACCTGTGAAAGTAAGTAATTAATACCGAAACCCTCAGCCTTAAAAGGGCAGACCAGTGGTCACCAAAAAGCAAAATCTTGGATGATTTTTTTGTCACCTATTAACTTGATGAAATAGCTTTATGTATTGAAATATTTCATATTGGAGAAATGATATTTAAAAACAAAACTTATAAGACTCAAACAATAAAACACAGCACAAAACTCAGCAAGTTACTAAAATCAACAAGATCCCTAAGGCCTCTCTCTAGGGTCTTATAAGTAGGTACAATTTGCTGGAAGGAGAGATGATGTCTTCCTAAATTGCCTGGGTTTCACCTAAATTGCCTGGGAACTTTGAGGATATAACCATTCTGAGTCATCAACCATGCTTGGAGTGTGATTTTGGTGATGTATCTGACTAAGTGACATCTATATTTTAAGAAAACTCAACAAAATTACTGGTTCAATAAGCTGGGTTTGGGTGGGAGGGTTTCTCTATGCTATAATCAGTAGTTTATGCTGAATTGGATAGATGTTTGTTCATCATTTCCCCAGGAAAATACAAAGCAAAAGAAAGTAAAAATAATCAACAGCAAGTAAAATTAACTGCAGTACAATATGTAAAAGTGACTGTAACTAGGGTTACTTACTTTCAAGGACTACACCCTTGAAATCATAAAAGTAGACACAAAAATCTCAAAGATAAAAGTGTACACATGGGTTCACAATCTATTCAGCCCTTGTGTATTGCCACCAGTTATAGCATAAACACACCATGAAGTTTGAAATGAATAGTGAAGGGATTATGGAGGATTTTCTTTCATCGCCAGACAGAAGACTTAGCCCAACATCTCCAGCTTTGCATCATGTATTCTAGTCTTTGGGCTATTACAATCTGTCTATCCTAATTTTATGATACTCCTCAAGCCTTTTAATATTGGGCTCCCTTTGCAGTTGCATTCCTCTTACAGAATTGTCAATTCCTCATGAGGTTCACAGTGTCTCTCCTACTCATCTTTCTCCTTTCATTTTTACCAAATCATCTTATGTACATGTGCAATATTAGCGTCTCTACTTATATTAATCTTTATGTTAACATTCAATGTTTGTCAACATTTCATAACTATTTGGAGATACTGCTTGCCCTTCAGTGCTGTAATAGTCAGAGGACCAGAATTGAGTGTGGAGATAGTGTCCCCAAGACATGACAGGGAAAGCACATGGATAAACTCCAAACAGTATGATTGTCTGAACAAGACCAACATAATGACAGCACCAGTCGATATGCCAATGGGAATAAGAAACATTCCCTAAAAATCTACCCTTAAGCACAGAGCTTCAGGTAGTTAATGGCTGTCAAGATAGGGAGGGCCATAATGAAAGAAGCCATGGATTTGGGTAGGAAAGGGGGTATATTGAAACAGTTTGGGGAGGGAGGGTTCAGAATGACATATATGCAGGACTCATGTATTACACTCACAAATTGAATGAATGAAAACAAAAAACTCACTAAGGACAGTAAAATACCTCTAAGTATAATATCCATTTTAGAACAAAATGTATATGAAATAAGCCAGCACATAAGTGAAAAGAATAAAGGTATTACTAATAATCTGCATAATAAATAATTAAAATGAGAGTGATGTATTATCAGGTGTTTATTATGCAAGTAAACATATATAACCCATATATGGGACAGAGATTTAAAAAAGCAGCAAAGGATGATATGTATCTATCATGAAATGATAGAAAAACATGGCAACCAGCTAAAATAATTTTAACTAACAAAAATATGTATATAAATAAGAGAAAAACATAAAAATCAAACATACAATGCTCATAGCTTAGGTTCAAAGATGTGATTATTTATTTATTTGCTTGTTTGTTTATTTGTCTTTTTGAGACAGAGTTTTGCTGTAGTTTTGGAGCCTATACTAAAACTAGCTCCTGTAGACCAGAATGGCCTTGAACTCACAGAGATCTGCCTGCCTCTGCCTCCGGAATGCTGGGATTAAGGCTGTGTACCACCACTGTCCAACTGATTTTATTAATATTAATTGAATGTAGAGTAAAATTCATTTCTTTCTATTTCATTGGCAGAATGAGGAAGGAAAGAAATTTAAAATGTTAAAATGAATTTAGTAGTATATTTAATGCCAATTTTCAGCATGTTCTGGAAAAGTCCAACCAATAGCTTGATTTCAGTGACTGGAATGAGATTAGCAGAATTTACTACTAAAACACTCAAAACTATTTATTTATTTATTTGTTTGCTTGCTTATTTATTATTTATTTATAAATAATCAGACTTATTTCCAAATGTATCTAGTATTATTCTTAGCATTATATATACACAAATCACTTAATGTGTATAGAAATTATTTATGTTGTGTTTTCACATTAATTTTATATGGATGCCATGAAAAATTACTTCACATTTTGTGGTTGCCATAAACATGGATTTACTCATTATGTTTCTGTATATGATGTGGCTATGAGGTTTTATGAGCCTAGAACCAAGTACTTGTAGAACTATGATCTTTACTGCAGTATCTATGAAAGAATTTACATGTTTGATCCATCTGCTGGGTCCATTTCCTTACTGTGATAGTACTTGCCAGAGGTAAGTCAATCTATTGGTGTTTCAAATCTTTTCTCCACCATCCAAAGCAGCTACTATGATCAATTCCTGTCTATACATGAAATCTCCTCTTTTCCATGCAGTTTCCTTCCTGTTTTATCTTCAGAAAAAATGTTCTGGACCAATTTTGCTACTGCCCTAGGAGACAGAAGGGGTCACAATGAGCCATCTGTGTTATATAGATATTTTATCCTGATATTACTAGAAAAAAAGACTTAATGCCATCCACAAACATTGTTTCACATCAGTATCCAGGCTGGCATTTGATTGAATAACCAATGTAATGTGAATCTTGGATGGACATATTTAGAAACATTCTGATCACATTATTATTCATATTTCATATAAAATCAAGCTAGATACTAAGTGCCTAAATATAAAACTGTTGTAAGGAGAGGAGGCCAGGAAAAATAAGTCTATTAATCTATATATTGCCACGCGGCAGTGGCTTACCTGAGATTCTCCCTGGCATCCATCTCAGGCAGAGGATCCATGGCTTCTCTCACTCTGCCATTCTTTTACCCAGCATTCAGTTTTGTTTTCTCTGTCTATCTAAGTTCTGCCCTATTAACTAGCCCAAGGCAGTTTCTTTATTCATTAATCAATGAAAGCAACATATAAACAGAAGGAACTCCTACACCATACAACAATGATGTAAAGTTTAAAGTTGAGTAGCTGGATATTGTCTGAAGGATCTACGATAACTTCCATATTATCATAAAGAATTGTGCCCTTAAGTGTATACCAGTATAGCACCAGGCATTACAGGTATTTCAAAAGACAACAGAAACCAGGAGAGTTGTCATTATCAACCAATAGCAATTCCAGAAACATTATATATTTAAGTGTAAACATAGCATATAAAATGTACTAGAAAAGTCAGTGAGTTTTTAACCTCCTCTTGGAAGGATGTTTCTATAAGACACTAAGAGAAGCAATACAGAAGAAAAACTATCATCTACAATAGAGACATTATAATTTAAACCAAATTTTAAAAGAGAAAAATCTCTTTAAAAGATTCAAATCACAGGTAAATCTCTTAAGATGCAGTATCCACATATTTTTCCACTCACAGTATTCTCACAAGCTTACAAAAGACTTTACTCTTAAAGGTGAAATATTATTTTAATTTCTTTTCTTAGAGGAGCTTGAAAGAACGGTTTCCACCTTCCTTGTATTACGCTGTGAGAGGTCCTAGTTATCACAGCAAGCAAAACACAAGAAAGAAAATTTGCAATTCAGAAAGAAAGAGCCGCTGTCATAACTTGCTGACAAGATAATTGTTTAAATACAATGTTTAAGAGAATATAATAGTGGCTTATGCACTTTTGTCAAAATGAGAATTTGGCATTCATGAAGACAAAATTCAAATGAACAGTGGAAGTCAAAATGTATATTAGGAATTATCAACAACAGGAGTTCCCAAGGTTTCTTGAATAGGCCAAGAGTAATTTTGTATATTAATTGCATCTCTCAACACCAGCATAAACTGTCAGACAACATCACAGTTCAACAAGCAGATCTTTCTGAAGTCTGCAACTCAGGATAAAGGTATGAGAATGAGGAATGAGACAATTGTAAACATCTTGGAGAAACATTTAACTCAACTTGATTATTATATCTGAGATCATTTTTCTAACTCAGATCTCTTAGACTTTATGATATCACACCTGTAGCTGTTCTTCTTGATGCATAATCTTTTTTGTTCCTATGTTATAACAATCTCTGTCCATGCATTAAATGTCACCCTCTCTATTCTCCTCAAGGACATAATTCTAGGAATCCTTTCCCATCTTATGTACTCCCATATGTTCACATATTTTTTCTCTCTATTGAACTGTTTTTATGAGCTCAGAAATATGCTGTATTTCTCCCAGTCTGATTATGAAGCAAACACAGACTTGAACACTATTTCATGGCTTCTATTTTGGCGTTGTTTTGCTCCCATGTTGTGGCAACAGTCCTGAAATGGCTTGCCTATCCTCATCTGCTCTGTTGGTCTTCTTTAAATACAATCCAATTGGGCCTTGGTCCCACAGATCCTGTGTTCTTGACTTCCCTGATGTTAAATCAGCTCATACTTGACTTAGCAGTGGCATTCCTCTCCTTTGACTGTGCTGTGCTTTTCCTCCACATTCTCCAGCTTTTCCTGATTGCTTTCATGTCTCACCTTTTACCCTCCAGCATTTTACTTATCTCTGCTTTTTGAGGTGGGCCACAACATACACAGAGTATGTTCTTCCCTTCTTCTTTTCCTTTTGAGATCTCACTTTTCCTAATCTTTCTGCCAGTAATTCTGAAATTTGCATCTACAGCCAGTTTTCCTGAAACACACACACACACACACACTCATGCGTGCATGCAAGCACACACACACAAATATACACACACATATGCACTTGCACCAAACAATCACATGTCTAGTCAATTGTGCTTTTCTTGATACCTGAAAAACAAATCCAGAATACAAGCATATCTTTTTCTCTTTCTATTCACCTAATTCATTTTACATTGTTTCTCTTCTGATTTCTGTGATACTACATCTATCCTCATGACAATATAAGAAGAGAGAGTCACCCTTTAAGAAGCAAAGCTTGATTAGGTTACTCCTCTCTTTAAAATTCATCAAAACTCATTTTGCTCTGAGTGTATTATCAGAATTTTCTGCGATCCTACCAGGTCCAAAGCGCTCTCATTGTCCCATGATAGGCATCAAGTCTTAAAGCTCTCTCTGTTTTCCCCTTTTCTACACAAGTTGCCATTTTTGTATTTCACCAAGGCAGCAGGCAAGCAATTAAAAGCATACAAAAATCACCAAGTAAGATGCTAACATATGAACAAAGAAAATTACTACAGTCGTTACAAAGAATAAAATACAAATGAACAATCAGTATAAGTTAAAAAATGACTGATGGTACAGTCCTCAAAACCTTGAGGACTATTTTCAAAGAAGCCATGAATTATTATCGATATTATTAAAACTCTTCAAATAATGATTCCTCACCATGTATAATATATGTGAAAATGATAGAAATCTACATTCACAAATCTTTCCATAACAAAGTTTAACTCCCTTTTGTTACTTTTTTTGTTGCAACAATGCATGGCCAATGGCTCTACTGCATTCCTATCTAGCTCTTACACCTTAAATTAACCCATTTCCATTAGTTTGTGAATATCCATAAGGGCATGGCATACTGGCAAAGTTCTAGTGGGCTCCAGCAAGTGTCTTTCTCCTCTGGCAGCTACATGGCTTCTCTCTGCCTCTGCCTCTTCTCTCTACATATCTTTCCCAGCCTGGCTATATTCTGCTAAGCTATTGGCCCAAAGCAGCTTCTTTATTAACCAATGGTATTCACAGCATACTGAGGGAAATCCCATATTACCTCCCCTTTTCTGGCTAAATAAAAATGAAGGTTTTAACTTTAACATAGTAAAATTACATATAACAAAACAGGTATCAAGCAAGAATTATAGTTAAAATATTTATATCTACTTTATCTTTAGTGATAATTAAGAGAAACTTTAATTATAGCTAGCTATTCTTCAGCTCCATCAAAAACTCAAGAAGGATATAATATTCCATAAGTTAACAGGAAGTGTATTGTAAGCAACTTCCAAAACTCTATAATTGACAGAGATATCTTGCTGCCTGGACAGTCACCCAAAGTTTCTGTAACATTGGAGTATCCATATTCAGCCTACAGGCCCATAGTATCTGGCGGAATTTTCCATGAAACAGGAAATTTCAAAAACAGTTCCGCCTATATTGGCAGTTTGTTAGTCACTTTCTTCTGTGTCCTGCAGAATGTCTGGCAGATTCTTTGAAGCAGGAACCCTGATAGACTGTCTCACCTACGTTAGGCAACTTCAGAGGTCATTTTTCTGTGGGTTCTGTATGTTCAGCTTATATAGCATACCATTAAGCAGTCCAGGCAAAAGCAGTTTCTTATCCAAATGGCTAACAAACTCCATAAAGCACTTCTTCGATTCCCATTATCTTCTTGAAGTAGATTGCTACTACTCTTTGGACTGGAGAGGGAGGGGGAGGGGGATGGAAATGGGAGGAGGGGAGGAGGTGGAAATTTTTAATAAAAAATAAAAAATATAAAAATTAAAAAAGATGGTATGTATACAGAGAGCCTGGATTATGTATATTATTGTGTTTCCTTTGAAGTTTTTTTTTTCTACAGAGAGATATTTGATCCTTGGGCTACTAAGTTAAACTAACATATATATTTTAGAGGTATCTTGACTTCAAAATTTGTGTCTAAAAACATGTTGCTTTGGAAAAGAGGTTCCACAGAGGATGAGAACCTGTGGATTCCTTCCAGACTAATGTGGTTTGATGGNTATTTTAGAGGTATCTTGACTTCAAAATTTGTGTCTAAAAACATGTTGCTTTGGAAAAGAGGTTCCACAGAGGATGAGAACCTGTGGATTCCTTCCAGACTAATGTGGTTTGATGGACCAACATCCCCTGAAAGGTCTCTGCAAACTCCCAAATTACTTCACCCGACAAAAAGCAGGAAGCAGTTTGGAGAAAACTATGCCCAAATTTCCAAATAAATATTGTTTATATGGTTATTTACATTTAAAGGGTGATATGCTATAGAGATGAAAACTTTGCATTGGTATGGATCTTGGTTTATTAACACAAATTTAAGGTCAATTTTGTTATATGTATATTTCTGTTCTTGATTAAGGTATTGTGTTTGTGCAGCTTATTTTAAAATGTAATGTATAATTAAGAAATACAGTTTAGTAGATATTCATTTATATTAGTCAAGCTTGTAGTCATGTTAGTTAAGTTTTCTTGACTTTTCATGGCTTTGTTACTTACTTTAATCAAACTTAGATCTTAAATTTCTTGTTAATTTGTAAATAAAATTAATATAAAGTATATTTTATAGCACTGAAACAAATAATATTTTGAAAACATTTAAACAATCATATTTTGAAATAAAATACAAAATAAATTTGTAAATGCACATGAGAAGTGATAGAATTCTAATTCCATTAAAGACATTAAAAATACATTTAGGGATACTAACAAATTACTGTCTCAAATAGTGGTGTTAGTTTTATTTCAACATGCATAAATCACCTTAATATTATATGTGTATATGACAGGGATTTTTAAAATCACAATATTTATCACTATAACACTGGCATTACCTGGTGACTTTTCAGGAGTTGTTTCCATTTGTTCCTTGTTGTAGGAGGCTGCTTGTTCATTTCCTGGCTGTCAAGACTCCCAAAATAATGACACAGAAACTGTATATTTAAATCATTGCTTGGCCAATTATTTAAGTGTAAGTGGGGCTACCAGGCAAGAAGTAGAGGCGGAGCAATGAGAACTGAAGAATTCTGGGAAGAAGGAAGAGTCAGTTTGCTGTTGTCACCCAGACTCAGAGGATTTAAATACATGACTGTCTCACCAAAAAAGGTACCAATTCATGTGTCTAACACAGACAAGAATTATGGACTTATATGAGTTATAAGAGTTAATAAGAAAAGAGCTATTAAGCCAACTAGTTTATGATTAATGTAGACATCTGTGTGTTTATTTGGGACTAAATGGGTGTGAGACCTGGTGGGACAGAAACATCAGTCAACAGTTCCTGAAATAGTTCGTCACTCATGTGCACAGCACAGTATTGCTTTTAATGCTGAGATAACAGCAGTGAATAATAAGACATCTCTGTGTCACAGAACTTCAACAGTGATGGATTCCATACCAAGGTTTCATCTTTGCCCCGAGCTTACTTTTTTTTTTTTACTTCACTCTGTGTTTCAGAATATTTGATCACACTGTGACACTTCTAGACTGTGTTAATAAAGTTAACTTTGAATCAGGGGGTAGAACCAGCTACTAGCAGATTGTGACTAGTAATAGAGAAGCCAGAAAAATGGATAAGACAGACAGAAACTGAGAAGAGAGAGACGTGTGGAGAGAAGAGGTGCTGGTTGGGTCTCTGGTAAGAAACGGAAGGTTATCCGGTTGCTCATCCTCTGCTCTTTTGATCTATATGGTTTTACCTTAATATCTGATTCTTGATTTTTATTGGTAATAGAACAATTTAGAAAAATACAATTTTTTAGTTTTGTTTTTTATTCTTATTTATTTATTTTTTGTGGCAGGGTTTCTTTGTGTAACAGTCCTGGCTGTCCTGGAACTCACTCAGCAGACAAGGCTGGCCTCAAACTCACAGAGATACACCTACCTCTGACTCCTGAGTGTTGGGATTAAAGCCATGTGCCACCAATGCCCTCTTGGCCATGAATTAAAAACATGGAATGCTTCACAAATTCGAGTGTTGTCCTTGTGCAAGAATTATTCTAATCTTCTCCGTACTTTTTTTAAATTTTAGTACATGTACTGCCAAAGCTAGCATATTAGGCACCAAAATGTTGTGTTTTGCTAATTGTCCTATGACCAACAAAAACATGAGAGTTAAATATTGGGTGAAAGCCTTAAGATCAAAGAAGCAGAGGATGGGTAGGTAACCAGTCAACCTTCCCTTTCTTACCAGAGACCCAGGCAGGACCTCTTCTCTCTACTTGTCACAGATTGAAAAGACAGAAGGAATTCCAAGTCCCTTCCTTCTCCATCCTGTCTTCCCTTTCCATATTCCTGGCTTCTCTATGGATAATTCCAGTCAGCTAGTCATTGGCTCCACCCCCTGATTAAAAGTTAATTTTATTAGCACCATTTAGGAATGTCAGAATACAATCAAATATCCCACAATTGCTCTGCTTCTCTTTAAAGTGATTTATGTAAAATGATTAAAACATTAGGATTTTTTATTTGTCTTCTGATAAAGTGTATAATCTATGTCATAACTGAGCAAAAAATTCAAATTTATATGTATGGCAAATAATTCAAATAATGTCTAATGCACTTGAATAAAATATTTCTCTTTTATATTTCAGTTTTCTAAAGACAGCTGTCTACACTGTACATAAAAGCTGTGAAATCAATGCATCCTTTCCACTTTGTGCAAAGAGACACTTCTCAATCCATTACCTTTAACAATGTGCTTTGTCTTGGCATTAATTTTAATATTGTAATAATTCACTTGGCACCAGAATTTCATCTACCATCCAAATATTTCTAAGTATGTACAAACATTAATTAAGTAGCACAATATCTCTGCAAGGAAAACTATTATTACAACCTTGGAATTGAAGATCATTGAATAGGAAAACATAATGATGGGGAATTCATTTTAAATTAATCAAAAGGGGAGGACATTGTCAGCTGGAACACTTTCAGTTCATGACTTTGCTCAAAAGAAATGTTGAGGAATGAGTGGGGCCAAATCCTGAAATTAGACTATGCCTTTCAAATCATCCCTCAGTTCAGGATATAAAAAGTGAGAGATAAGTCATTTGAATAGTTTTTGAGTGACATTTACTGAAAAATAAAAGCACTCTTTAAGGCTACAAAAAATTCTCTAACGAAAATACAATTACTAAAAGATGCATTTATTAGTTGCTTCTAGTTTTTGCGTACTGATTAGGCTTCTTGAACTTTCTCACTTCTATGTCAGCTTATCTATTGGTGTTGTCCTCCCGTTGGTTATCCAACACTAAGTGATCAGCCCTGAAACCATCTGCATTCAAATAACAATCAGCAGACTGGGCAGGTTGTATTTAAATATTTGGGAGTGTGTGTGTGTGTGTATGTGTGTAACATCAGTTAATGTAAGAGAGAGACAGACAATTAATTTAAAAGAGAGCAAGGAGGGCTTAGGGTTATATGTGTTATATTGAATGGCCTGAAGTGATCATAGGTGGAAAAATGACGTAATTATATTATAATTTCAAGAAAAACAAAGAAATAATTAACAAAATGAGATAGAGGTGATTAGTTATAAAGGAGATATGGTAATTCAATTGGGAAATGTTTTACGCCCACAGAAAATGCATCAGAAATCCCAGACCTCTTGAGGTAAACTATAAGATACTTGCTCCAGGCAGCGGTGGCACACAACTTTATTCCCAGCACTTGGGAGGCAGAGGCAGGTGGGTCTCTTTGAGTTCGAGACCAGCCTGATCTACAAGAGCTAGTTCCAGGACAGGCACCAAAAACTACAGAGAAACCCCCTCTCAAACAAACAAACAAACAAACAAACAAAAAAGGATAATTGCTACATTTAGCATACTTTTTCTTCACACAAAAGCCTACCAGGAAAGATCATTTACCTACAAGTAAACAAAAAAATATGATACTGAAGATTCTATTGCAATCATAATTCTCCTATGATTGATGACAAATCTAAATATTGGATAATTTGAACAAATTGAAAATTTGTTCATCATGATCCATATGACACGGAAACATTTGAATCTTCACTACTCCAAGTTCTTTATTGAAAACAGAGAAGCTGGGTGCAAGGGAGGCCACAAACTATAACTATATGTTATCTACACCAAAACATGGACCAATGGATTTATAAGCAAATAAATCTTATTTTTAATGCAGCTTTGTTTTATTTAACATCATCTAATTTTGAAAGCTGTCAGATTTTGCGCAGTTTCACCGTCAAAAAGATTTCATGTTTTGCTGGTTTGTCATTGGCAGTGCATCCTGAAGGTAAAGCCCTGAACGACATGGGGCTGAAAGGGCTTAAGCTATGCTAGGAAGCACATTGCATTTGCATTTACCAGAGCTCTCAGAATTTGGAGAGATATATTGTGTTTGTCTGAAAGATTGTTTCGGAATTACTTCAATCCCTTTCAGTACAAGTGGGTGAAAAAGGCTGTGTGAGAATGAGATTTGTCATTAAGCTGTGGAATACGTGGGGTCTGGCACTGGAGCTACGTCATCCATAAAAATGTACCTCTCAGTTATGCTTACTACCTTTTTGAAAGTTGACAGTTGCCTGCTATCATAATAGATGAGATGGAGAACTGGACATTTTTGATGAATTTTGATATAATGGAAATTATCTCATAAAATACTAATGCATAGAGCACTGAAAATTCTGCACTATTTAGTATGACCTGACCTTCCAAACAAAAAGTTAGAATTTTGCAAAATACTACACCTAAAAAAAAATAATTGTTTTACCTAAAGCTTAAAGTCCTTAAAATATACAACTTCTATTTTTTGTAAATATTTTATCTGAAAATTTAGCTGGTCAATATTTATTCTTACCTGTTCCTCCTTGATTTATCTAAACAATTTACAGATGAAAGCTATTAGTCTGAGCATTTTCTTTTTTGATTTCTTATCTCATGCATTGCACCCAGACCATAATTTCTCTGCCAGTCACTCCTCCCAGTCCATCCATCCCCTCCTACTCCAACCTCTGTCCTCCAGGTCTTTTCCTCTTCTGTTTTTCTTACGAAAACAACATGCCTCCTAGGGATATCAACAGAGCAGGGCATAAAAAGTTACAATAAGACTAGGCGAAGATACTTGTATCGAAGATGGATGAAGCAAGCCAATAGGAGGAAAAGTGTTCCAAGAGCTGGCAAGAGAGTGAGAGACACCTTCCACTCCTACTATTAGGAGTCCCACAAGAACACTAACAACCATAACGCATATGCAGAGGATATAGCTTAGACCCATAATACAGCCACCCTGATTGTCACTTCAGTATCTATGAGCCCTTATGACCCTGCTCACTTGATTCTATGGGCTTTGTTCTGATGGTGTCCTAGCCTTCTGACTTCCATCCCTGTTCTGAAGTGTTCTCCAAGCTTTGCCTATTTCTTATGTCTCAGATTAATGCATTTTATGGAAATCATGCTGGAAAAATTAATATAGATTATTTAAAGCAATAATTATTAGCAGTAATAGAGAAAAATATATCAGTCATATAATAAATGTCATATATTTACTTATTAAATTTTTATGGAATTCTTTGAGATGGACATTGTACCAAGTAATTTTTTTTTGCATTTAGAGAGCAACATTTATTTTCCACATTATGCTTAGCACAACTGGGCAACTTAAAATCAGACGTAGTAGGAAAGGGGCTGCACATAGTAAAATAAAAAGATGGCTACCAAATTCAACAGTAAAAACAAAGACTCAGCAAAATTTTAAATACACACACACATGATAAATGAAAGAATATTTTTACCCAAAGCAGATATAAGCAATTGACACAACTGTTAATTTATGGAATACTCTATAATATTTTGAGAAACAAATGAAGCTGAGGAAGTTTCTATTCGTGTGGAAAATAGGATTATGCAAGCTGTAAAAACACAACTTTCAGTGTCAGCATTAAAAAAAAAACAGAAAACAAAAAAAAAATAGGCCTTGACTTTAAGGAGTGGGCAGAAGTGTCCATATCTGTAAAACTAATATTGACATGTTTCCTTGGTGACTGTATTTGCCAATGTTGTTTATGTGCTATTACGTGTCTCTCATTAATCCTATTTTCTCAGATATACACATTTTCCCCATTTGAACCATCTTTGTTAAATTTCATGATTGGTTATGTTAGGTAAATATAATATACTGGATTACAGTCTGTACAGTGTGAGCTGATAGTTTGAGGCTACTGATAGCAGGTTTAAATTGCATTGCAATTGTAGTCACTTGGGTATATCATAGCAGCATTGTTTGCAATATCCAGAACCTGGAAACAACCCAGATGCCCCTCAACAGAATAATGGATAAAGAAAGTGTGGAATATATACACATTAGAGTACTACTTAGGTGTAAAAAACGATGACATCTTGAATTTTGCATGCAAATGGAAGGAAATAGAAAACACTATGCTAAGTGAGGTAACTCATACCAAAAAGATGAATATGGTATGCACTCACTTATTAGTGGATTCTAGCCATAAAC
>LOEQ01003484.1:292502-308071 GCA_001685075.1 Bramus lutescens
GGAGAGGGAGAGAATTGGGAGGGGGCAGGAGGTGGAAATTTTTAATAATAATAAATTAATAATAATCATAATAAAGAATGGTTTGGTTAAGTGATAGTCTTTTGGTGTAAAGAAATGTTACACTTGCAACTAGTAATCAAACAAAGATAGGTTCTGGGTTAAAGACAGGGACTGGTGTTCACAATTCTTCTCAGCCTTGGGACCCATCTGGTGTAGACTCATGTAGGACCTGTGCATGCCACCACAGTGTGTAAGTTCGTATGTGTGTTGGTTCTCTATTGTCTATAAGTCCTTTTTTCTTGGTATTCTCCATCTCCTCTGTCTTCTATACTCTTCTTGTATCTTCTTCTGCAGGATTCCTTGAACCCTACATTGAGGAATTTTTTTGGAGACAGCCCATTTAGAACTAAGTATCCAAAGGTCTCTCCCTCTCTGCATATTGTCTTTTTTGCATCTCTGTATGTGTCTCTTTCTATTGAAGATGGAAGATTCTCTGATGATGGCTGAACAAGAAAGTTATGTATAGTAGAATGTCATATAGAGTCATTTTATGGCTATGTTCCCTTAGCAGAACAATAGCATTTAATTAGCTTTCACCCAGGTCCCCGGGGTATCTGGCCTAACAGTGTCAGGTATGGTATACAACTCATGAGGTAAGTTTTAAATAAAATCATATATGAATTATATTGATTTACACATTATGGCTCTGTAGTCCAAAAATGGCCTATCTGCAGACTCAAAACTCAGTCACTACTGAGATCCATGAAGTTAGAAAGCACAGTAGTCTCATATCAGCTCTGACAGCATGGAACCTGGAGAGCTTCTGAACTTCAGTCCATGTTGGACTGAAGTCATTAGAGTTTCAAGTTTACATCAAACTAAAATTGAAATGCAAAGATCAGATGAGACTATTTTTCTGATTTGGGCAGGGGAAGGGAAAGAGTTTGAAAAAGAAGCAAATTTGACATAATTCTAGATATTTACATAACAAAGTAGAAAGACAATAAGAAAAAATAAGAAAGAGAGCACTGCTAGAGAGAGAAATGACCACAGGGTTTATAACCTGCATGAAACTGTGTGTTTGGTCACTAAAAACCTCTTGTATGATGTATTTCCTAGGTGTGAAGGAAACATAGCCAGCTATCAAATGCAATGTGCTTTAAGGTTATTTTGAAGTATTACTAAAGAAAAAAAATGTACAAATGTATTCCATAACATTAGTGCTTCTTGATTTCCATTCTGATAGAGTAGTCTAATGTTTGCATAGGATTATATAGAAATGAATATTGATTTTTAAACCTCTATGGAAAGATAGAACAGCATATATATATAAGATATATAAGATAGCGATAAAATATATCTGTGCAGACTATAGCATAAAACTATTACATTCATGCTGTGTGGAGATGTAAATCAGAACAATGGAAATACCCAGTGTATTGATTGTAAGAATGGTTATAGCAGTGTTGAATTTGCCAAAGTTCACTGAACTATCATCTGTATATTTTGTCAAATGCTGATTTATATCAGTAATGAAAAATACAAAGAAACAATAATTGATGGTGTGGAAAAAACTCTACTACTATTAGAAAAGGAGCAACCTTAGGATCAACAGTGCCTATAAAACAACCCAATTTAAAATGAACTGTGACATTGTAAAATATGTACTTTTCTTTGTCATAAACTGTCCAATAAAGACTTCAAAGTACCTTTACATTGTTTTAAGGATTCTCTGTTTATTATAAGTTGGCTTTGGAGTAGATTCTGCAGCAAGGGGGAACTATCATATGAAACAACATTTTAATTTGTATTATATGATGGCCATAATGGGATGCCCATAGATATATCTTCAGGATAGTCCTCATAATTGGAAAGACTGGGGCTGATTTAGAGGTTTTTACTTACACACTATGGAGAGGAAGGAGAAGTTAGAAATTTGAACTGATTCCTAATTGCTAAAGGTATCACAACTAATGCCGATGGAATGAAACCTCCATAAAGATCCCCCAAAGAACTATGTTCTAGGAGTCTCTGGGTGGTTTATTATGTGGGTGATGATGGAAGGTGGAGCTTAGAAGGCAAATTAATATCCACACCTCTTTTCTAGTCAGTCTTTCCCTGATGCAACAAAATTAAACAAGAAAAAATTTTAAGTGAGGAGAGATTTTGGCTTCTGATTTCAGAAGTTTCACCCCACATTGGTTTAGTTATGTGGTTCCTGGGCCCAGGTATGGTGGGACAGTATAGTAGGGAGGCTGCAAGTTAGTTGCTGGCTCTTCAGCCCTGAAATAGCCACACAGAAAATATACTATTTGGATTACTGTTTGGTCAATAACTTAAGCGTATTTCTGGCTGACTCATATCCTAAACTTAACCCATCTCCATTAATCTGCATATTGCCACATGGCTGTGGCTTTCTGTGTAAAGTTACATCTGGTGCCTGTCTCTAGCAGAGGCTACAAGGCTTCTCTCTGACTCTGCCTTCTCTCTTCCAGCACTTTAGTTTTCCCCACTATCTCTTCTCTACCCTATCACAGGCCTAAGACAGTTTCTTTATTCACCAGTGGTATTAACAGCATACAGAGGGGGATCTCTCATCATCCCCCCTTTTCTGTTTAAGTAGAAAGGAAGTTATTAACTTTAACATAGTAAAATTACATAAACATTTATCAAGCAAGAAGTACAGTTGCAATATTTATATCTATTTTATCTTTTATTATAACTAAGGAAAACTATAACTATAACTATTCTTCAACTCCATCAAAGACTCCAATAGGATATAATATTACCTAAGAAATAGGGAGTGCATTGTAAACTACTTCCAGAAGTCTAGAATTGACAGAGACATCTCACTACATGTACAGTCATCCAAATTTCTTCTGTATTGTTGGGGCATCCAATCTTTAGTTTACAGGTCCATAGTTTCCAGCAGACTTTTCCATGGAGCAGAAAATTTCAAAGATAGTTCTAACTATACTAGCTATTTGCCAATCATTTTCTTCTGTGTAATGCATAATGTCTAGCAGAGTCTTTCATGAAGTAGTAACCCTGAAAGATCATCTCACTTTTAAGCAAGTTCAACAGTCATTTCCTGTGGGTCCTACATGTCCAGTTCACACAGCATACCATCAAGCAGTCGAGACAAGAGCAGTTTCTTACCCCAATTGCTAACCAACATCATAAGGTACCTCTTCGGTGCCCATCATCTTCTTGAAGTGTGTTGGTGCTTCCAGGAGCAGATGTGTTTCACTGCTATGAAAAGTCCTAAGACTTTAAACATTTTAAATGCCATATTCTGTAGTCTTTTAAAGGTGTGAAGAATGCTTGTCCATCTGAAATACATCTCTGAAGATCTAGAAAATTTTATTAACATGACTACAAGCTTGACTATTATAGATGATTATCTATTAACCTATGCTTCTTAATTATCCATTACAATTTTAAATGAGCTGCACAAACACAATACCTTAATCAAGAGCAGAAATATATATACACAATATAATAAAATTGACCTTAAATTTGTTTCAAAAAACCAAGATTCATTGCTATGCAAATCTTTATAGCATATCTCCTTTTAAATGTAAGTAAACATTTATAAACAATCATTTAGGGAATTTGGGCATAGTTCTCTCTAAAATGCTTCCTGTTTTTTTGGACAAAGTATTTTTGGGGGTGTTCATGGCTACCTTTTAGTTGGCCTTGGTCCATCAAACCACATTAGCCTGGAAGAAATTCACAGGTTCTCATCCTCTGTGGAAACAAAAAAAAAAAATTCTTCTTGGAGAAAAGGTTTCGTTGTATAGGAATCTAGGTATAAAACAAAACAAGATACCTTTAAAGTATATATGTTGGTTTAGCTTAGCAATCTCCAGAATCAAATGTCTCTCTGTAGTCAAAAAATTCAAAGAAAACCCAATAGTATACATAATGTAACTCTGTAAAATCTCATCTTTATGTGGCTTATTTTTCTTTACTCCTTTTAATCTATGATTGTATGTACTTTGTTTCTTTAAAGACTTTGTTTTATTTTTTAAAATGATTTACTTCTTTTCCAACTCTCCATACTCTTTTTCCTCTTTCTCCCAAGCCTATGTATATTTGTCAAATATTGTGACCCATTTAGAGGTTTATTTTATTTAATTTGTCTTAATTGTGTATCTGTAATCCTTTTTTGATCAGAAATACTTCTTAAAATGCTAAGCCCTTCTAATGAACTTAAGCTGCATCATCGCTATGGGAAATATGGAACTTCGTGCTTGCCCTGCCCAGTCCAGCATGGCGGAGCTGTTCGCTGCCTCTGAGAGCCATGTACATTGACAAGAGAAAGTATAAGGCTTGTGGTTAGGACAGGACATCCTCATGGCAGATCATGGTGGGGGAAAGATTCTCATCTCAAGGCAACCATAGAAATAAATTATAGATGGAGATCTAGTGATAAACTACAGGACACTTAACTGATCTCTGGTAATTTCTTAGGGTATTGTTGCACCCATCTTCTGTTTTAATTCCTGTGTTGTATATTAAGTGACTATGAAAATAGAATAAAGAAAATACTTTGGTTTTATTCATTATTTCTGTACAAACATACCTGCATGTATGTATGTATATATATGTGTGTGTGTGTGTGTGTGTGTGTGTATACACATATATCCTTTCATATGTAGACATTCATGGATATATATGTCATTTTGTTGTTATAGCTGTGATATTATTTTGATATCAAAACGAATGAAGACTGTTGACAGAGTTCTATTAAAAATAAAACATTAGATAAATGGAGATCAGCACTTCTTGATAAATACATTTCTTTTCAGTTTTCACTTCTCACAAGCATTCGTGTATAAGGCATTTTTAAAATCAGCAATGAAAACAACCCCGTGCAAGCAACCACATGGTGAAACAAAGAAAATGTGAAAATAGGTTTTCTCTTCATTATTCCTTCACCGTAACTGATACTTAGTAGGGATATGCCTTTACAGCCAGGGGCCCAAACTAGGATGTGCCTTCCTCTAAAAGATAAATGTTTGTTGTTGTTAGTACATAACTATGGTAGGAGAACTAGTCATAAATAATCATTTTTATTTCAGCCCATTATATTATTCTAATCACAGAATGTATGCTGGGAAATGGACATTAGGCATAGCAGGATGAGACACCCATGATGATGTTATAAAACCTGGGTATCAAGACTGAAATGTTCTGTAGCAGATCCCAGAAAATCTCTCTGGAGTGCCTTCCACAAGGCTTAATATTTTACCCTCTGATTGACCTCAATTACCAGGCACTGGCACAATGCCACTTTGTGAGTTGGATATCATTGCTAGGCCCTAGCAATTTCTCTGGACAAACAGAACAAAATGTCTACAACTCCTAAAGCAAAAATCAGGCACTGTGATATTTGATAAGATGTATTTAGCCACAGAAATATATTTTAGGAAATATATTTAGTATATGTATAGATTTTAACAGCAAAAAATTAAATAAAGTTCCTTATATTGAGACCCAAATAGAAAAGATGAAGCACAAAGACATCATAAGCATAAGAGACAGTCAGATAAAACTCATGAAAAAATAAAGACATGAATGAGAATTAACCAGGTCCTCCTCCCAAGAACCGTGAGTAAGGAGAGGCTACACATTTTCAGTGACAATGCTTAATTTTCGTTTTAACCGGGGATGTGAGCTGGATGTCATTACAGAACCACACAGAGGCTCCGTGTTGTCTACTGTCTAGTTAGCGTTGCTCTGTGCCTAGTCATAAGGCCTCATATCCATGATAAAAGGACTAAACTCAGGGTGTTAAGATAATCTCACAGTGTCAGAGCCAAATTCACAAAAGCTGATTATCATGGAGGTTTTAAAGCAAGACAAACTGGAAAACAGAGCTCTAAACAACTCTTATTATCAGCAAATGTGCACAGCAGCTACTGATAGTCTCCAATCACAGCAAGCCTAGCCACAGAAAAGGGGACAATATTGTGGATGAGCCCAAATTCTGAGTCTTGGCATGTAACCGAATTTAGCACAGAGCATCAGCATGAATTCAAATATGTGTGAATCACAGTAATCATACGAAGTGCTAAATCACACATTTCGTGGCTTATCTAAGCTACCAAAACACTGCGGTCACTGTGGTGCAAGTTCTGCAGGGCTCTTCAGACTCAGAAGTCTAATGACTCAGATTTAACACACACACACACACACACACACACACACACACATCCTAATCCTTTTTTAATACCCCACTGTATTAGAATATCACACAGAGAATAAATACTAAAAGATCAGCCATTTGGATATATGAATCAAAATTGTTGATTAGGACTTTTCATGAAACTCATTTTGCAAGGAAGTCCTTGCCTTTGTGTATATCATTATCCATATGTTTCTGGAATACTTTCATGGTTTTAGGCTTTTCATTAAGATCAAATATTATTTTCACTTAAATATTATGGAATAAAGATTCAGTTTTATTCTTCTGCATTTGGATAGCCAGTTTCCCCAGTACTACTTCATAAAGAGATTTTTTTCCTACTATGTATTTTTTTTTTATCACGTTTGTAAAAGCTAAGGCAGCCTAACTAACCTGTGTGGGTTTATATCTGAACCTTCTACTCTGTCCCAATGCTGTACGTGACTTTCCCAGTGCCAGTACTGTATTGTTTTCTAATAAGACACAAAGTCAAAAATTCAACAAGTGGTATTTTATGCAGATAAACAGCTGCTTTTGTACAATAAAGGGAATAATCCCCAGAGTCAAGAGTCAGCCTGCGCAATGGAGACTAAGCATTGGCTATATATATATATCAAAGAGAAGTTTGATATTTGGAATGAAATGAAGAATTAAATGCTCCAGGGAAATTATCTAAACAATAAATTCCCCATTAAAAAGAATAGTGTTCTCTGAGGAGAAGATAAAATTGATCCATAAATTTGACCCATACATTTTGAGAAAAACTTCCAAAATCCTCAGTAATTATAGAAATTGAAATCATAACTGCTTTGACATTGAGCATCTGTCCAGGTAGAATGACTATTACTGAGAAAACAAAGAATAATAACAGCCATTTGTTATATGGAGAAAGAAAAGCCCTTACTTCCTGCTAGCCAGCATGTGACCTGATGCAGCTAGTATGGAAATCAATGTGGGAGTTTTACAGAAAACTAAAAGTAGGTCTAACATATGACTCAGTTAGAACGTGCTTGACTATGTGCCTGAAGGAATTCGAGTCAACACACCAAAAAATAATTTCAAATGTACACTTATTGATGTACTATGCGCAAATGTTAGCAAATAGAATGTACCTGGATGTTCATCAATACCTGACATGGTAAAGAAACTAGTACTTATGACAGTGGAATTTTGTTCAGCCAAAATAATAATAATAATAATAATAATAATAATAATAATATTACAACTCTGCAGGCAAAATGGAAGTGGAAATAAATTCTTACATTAAATGAAATGCACCATGTTTAGAGAGACAATTGTGAAAAGTTTCTTCTTATATGTGTGGTGTCTGTGGTGTACTTGTGTATAAGTCCTGAAAATATAAAGGACCTATAACACCTCAGGGGGAAACCTTAAGGGATAAGAGTGAAGATAAAGAGAAGGCAATGTAATACTGCAATACAGGAGGCATGAAGACAGGAAAACCTTCTTATTTGTCTGTTGGGGGAGAGAGTGGAGAAATTAAAAGAAGTCAGAAATAGAACTTGTGCAGAAGAAAACAAAATACATTAACATATATCTATGAAATATCATTATGAAACCCATTTGCTTATATACTGACCAAAAACTAACTAAACCTCAATTTAACAGTGTACAAATCTCAAACATCACATGTATGTTTGTAGTTATAATACATAATACATTTATTTCAAATAATAAAACTTCAGCATTCAACATGTATTACTTATCACTTATCCCATAAACATGTAGCTTATGTAATTCTTGTTAATTAAGAAGTCACTAGATGTTAAGTACATGACAAACTAATCATAATAAAGTATATTATGGTATATAAAACACTAAGACTGAGGCTGGGAGACGATGACTTGATGAATAAGTACATTTGCTTTACAGAAATGAGCACTAGAGTTAGATCCACAGCACAAAAAACGCCTAATAAGCCTGTTCATAGCTGCTGCTTCAGCACTAGGGTCCAGGGACAGGTGCATCCTGGGAGCTCACTGGCCAGCCAGTTTAGCAGAAATGGTGAGTTTCTGGTTCAGCAAGAGACCCTGTCTCATTATAAGATGATGAAGGAAAACACCAGATAATCCAATGAGCACAGAACTGGTGTACTCACACACCCTTATTCACCACCCAGGCTTGTATGTGCACAGACATATTCACACACACAATGACAAGGGATGTTATAGGAAGTAGGACAATTCATTTAAATTGGAAGGCCACAGGGAGGTTTGGCGCATGTGGTCAAGACAGGTATAATGGAAGATGGAGGATTTGGATATGTGCAAAGAAAGAGATGTAGGTAAAGTAGAAATTTTTAGTGAAAAAGGTAACATAAAGACATAAAGATAAGAATATATTTCATACACAGAGATAAAAGGACAATAATCTATAATCTAGAATAATCTATAAGTCAATTTTCTAGTGAAAGAAGATGTAGCAAAACGTAAAAGAATACACTTCTGCATTAGAAGATAATCTTGGACAATGGCAATTGAACAGAAAGTGTCAAGTCTCTGAGTAGAAACATGAGGGATGCTAGAGGAGCTGATGGAAACATGAGTAGCTTAAGTGGACAATATTCCAAGCAGAGTATTGCACTAAAACATCTTGCCTGTTTGCTTTTAGGAAAGTTATCTCTGCCTCCCCTACCTAGTCATGCTTTCCAGTTCGCTGGACCATAAAGGTTCGTGCCTTCTCACTCTTATTGTGTGCTTGCCTCTGTTAAAAGTTTACTCACTTGCCCTAGGTAGACCTGGTGCTGTGACAGCATAAAAATCAGTTTGTGCACAAACTACCCAGTCCACTGGTGACATGAAAATTTACTTTTGTTCAGTAATTTTGTGCTTTCAAAGAGAAGTTTAACTTTTATTTTTAAATGCCAAATTTAAAAATATGAAAATCACTTTAAATAGCAGTAATGACGATAAAAACAACAAAACAGTTTCATAATAAACTAGCAAGAAGTGATACTATTGGGTAAATCCTGGAGAGAAAGAAAAAAAGGAGCCCCCCAAATGTGATGATGTTTGCAAACACTATGGAAAATATCTGCTTTACAAACTCAGGTTCTTTGTTCATTGTGATTCCTCGCTATCAGCAACCCATAATCCATCAAAAACGGCTTAATGATTTGGTGATAAATCTAAACTATGCATAGAAGTGAAGTTTTGAATTTTTTCTGCTAAGATTTTTCTCTTTCAAGTTTTATTGTTTTGAATTTTGTATGTGAGTCAATTTTCATTTTGACATAATACATGCATGAAATTTAGATAGGATTGCATTTATTTTTTTGATCTGTCCATATATAAGTGTACCCACATCATTTGTTCTAAAGTCTGTTTTCTTCTTTGGAATCAACTTCTGACAATAATAAGTTAGAAGTATTTTCAGATCTCTTCTGCTCCATTGGTTCATGTGACAGGCCAATATCACACTGTAATGACTATTGTAACTATGTGAAAACTCTTTTTATCAGAAAGAGTGATTATTTCTACCATATTCACTTACTGAAAGTAATTTTAATATTTTTTCCTATTATAGGGCTTACATGAATTTAATGTAAAATTTAGAATAAATTTGAAAGAAACTTCATTAATTCTAAAAATCAATTTGAAGAGAATTTAAATCTTTTCTAAATTGAGACTTACAAAAATTCTTAAGATGTGTTCAACCATATATGACTTCTTAGAAATTCCTGAATATGAGCAAGTGAGAAAAGACACATACATAATTCATTTGTGTAACATTATTGTGATGAAAAGACATGTAGAAATGAAGACCCCTCTGTTACATACTAGATAAAAATCAGATTAGAAAAATAGAGAAGTAGAAGCCTGGGAGTGGTCAAAGGTAATCTGAAGAGGTTTCCTGGTGAGTGAATTGTTTCATATTTTGATTGTGTTGGTTAGTACGCTGCACGTGTTTTGAAAATGTGGGGAAGTAAAACAAGTCTTCAGGAAGGAGGTTGTAACCTGTATAACCACAAATGCTTGGTATTAATTAGTGGGGAGGGATGAATATCCCCAGGAAGAAGAAATAGAATAGACAGTTAGGGATGTGGGGTGGAACATAAGGATCAAACAGGGAGAAGGAGAGGAGAGGGTTGAGGGAGGGAATACAGGAGAGACAGCTTAAACTAAGGGATATTTGAAGAATCATATGGGAACCCTTTACAATGGAAGAGTCCTAACATATTTGAATATATAAAGTCAATCTAAATAGAATCATCAAATAATTGGGGAGACAGAACCCAAACTGGACATCCCTGATCACCAAATAAAATTCATAATTCCAGGAATAGATTATATCTAATAATGTTTTAAGGGGTCTTATGGGAACACCCAAACAAAATAGGTTATAGCCAATGTTATTTTTTATTCCCCACAAACTTATGGTAAAGCTTCATTGCTGAAGATACATCTACACAACTCATTGAACACAGAGAAGTCCAGCTGGTGACTTTCAATAGCCTTCACTCCTACAGACTAGTGTTCATTGTAATGAAAGGTACTCTGCACACGACCAAAGGAACAATGTGGACAGCAACCAGGCTACAAACCCATCGATCTGCAATGGTGACCTCTCTTCCAGATATGCCAGCTCAATAGTGGTACAAAGTTTGAGGGACAAACCAAAATATATCTGATTTGATTTTAAGCATAGCCCATGAGATGGAACTGAACCACAACACTGTGTGGCTAAGGACCTGAGACCAGAAACCCAAGCAACTTAGAGGAATACCAAATTCTACTGCTCTGCTAATGGAACATAGTAATAAAATGACTCTTAATGGCATTCTGCTACACTCGCAGATCAGGTTTTGCTCATTTATCGATAGAGAAACATCTTCCTGCAGTACAGCAGATCAAATAGAGACCCACAACCGGACAAAGCACAGAGAATGAGAGACCTTGGAACACACAGTCCTAATGATATATCTCCATAACATCTCTCTCCTCGGGGTTCAGGGAACCTCACAGAAGAGGAAAGAGAAAGATTTTAAGAGCCAGAGTGGATATAGCACACCAAGGAATATAGGCTTTCTAAGCACACCAGGAATAATATATACATGAGCTTATAGTGTCTGTAGCAGCCTATCACAGGGGCTGCTCAGGTATGTAGGAGATGTGCCCCAGTGCTGAGAGGAATAGTAAACACAAGTCTCCACTCTTAACTCAGAAGCTATCCCCATTTGAAAAACTCGTACAAAGGAAAAATACCTTTCTCCAATAGAGAGTCTGACTGTGTATACAAACTACTCTTAAAGGCAAACACATATCCAGCAGTAGATAGCCAACATAAAATGAACTCAATGGCATTTTTGGAAGTCTTTTGTCAGGGATTTTTATTTTTATTTTATTTTATATTTTACCTTACAGATATTCTGAATATATATCATGTTTTCTACTTCTGTGTTTTTATAGGATTTCTCTGGGTGTGAATATGTTTCTCTGAGTGTATATATATTTCTTGTGCTTTTCTATCCTTTTTCTTCTGTTTACTTATATGTTTGTTTTGTTCTATTCAATTTTGTTTGTTCTTGTTTGGTATTATTTTGCTTTACCTTATTGTTTTTCTAGATGCCTGTTTGTTTTCTAATAGAGAGAGCAAAATTGTATGGATCTGAATAAGAGGGATGGTGGACAGCATCTTGAGAAACAGCACATTGAAACAAATTTAGTAATGACGTTGGAGATTTATTTTTGTTGTCAACTTGACTACACCTACCATTAACTAAAACCCACTGGCTGGGTACAACTGTTGTGATTTTTCTTGATTGAATCATGTGAAGTGAAAAGATCTACCCCGAAATCTGTATCTTTTTAGGTGGGAATTAGTCCAATGTAAATCTGGGTTAACAGTGGTAGCTTACATAAATGCCATGGAAGAAGGAAGTACTTGTTCTTTGCCTGCTTGCCCTTAATCTAGCTGGCGAGTTCATTCCTCCACCTGCATTCCACCACACTTCTTCTGGATTCTGGGATAAACTAAAAACCAGATGAGACATACAGTCTAGAAGACTGAATAACTTCTGGAGTCTTAGAATTTCAGTTTTGAGAGAGAAATTTTCTAAAAAGCCTTTCCATAATAAAGTCACTATAATAAATCCCCTGTATGTACTAATCAAATGTTAACAATATATATTCATTCTATCAGTTCTGTTTCCCTAGAGAACCTTGTGAAATACAAAGCCCGTGTGGAGTGTCTCTATAGTATGTACTATTGTTATATAAATTTCTATAATGTTCTTTAGCTTAAAATTCACTTAAGAAGAGAAATGCTGTGGGATAATTTCAAAGATGAATGTAATGAAATAGTTGTGAATCCCATATTAGCCTTATGGGCAAAGGAGACTGAATAGCAACTAGCCAGTGAACAGAATGAAGAAAAATGGCTCAGTCACAGGTATAAATTGTTGCAAATGATGCTACATGTAACACCTGCTTTATATTTTCAAGAAGAATATTCTTTTTGTGATGGAAAATCAGAAGGGGTTGAGGGTTGCTGCCTTTCTTTTGGAGTCTGCTTCTGGAATATATTTTTTGAGAACTATTGGATGGCATTAGTGTTTGTTGATCCAGCTCCAAACTCTTTGAAGCTCTTCAAGGCTTGACTATTTAGCTATAAAAATGAAGAAACACTAAAGTGAAAGTCAGTGCTGATGTGAAGACGAGACACATGACTCCTAGTGTTAAAAAAAAATTTTAAGGTGAAATTCAATACATACCTAATATCACAAATAAAGAAGTAGAATAATATTTTTTTTGCTTGTGGATATGACACCTGTGGCATGTATGACCAGGATAGCGTTACAGCCTTGAATGGCCATTGCAAATAGAAGATATGATGAATGAGGTTATACATTTTATTCTAGAGTACCATGGGATGTTTAAAAAGAGATTGTTCCTAGTTATTGGCTGATTTTTTCTTAAGAATTTTATTGTAATATTCATTTTTAAATAAGTTAGTTTGCACCTGTCTTTCTTCTATTTCCTTCTCTCTTTTCTAGAGAGAAACTTTAAGTCTTCTTGTGCTGGAGATATAATGTGGCAACAATGTAACCAAGAAAAAAAATAATTGTTTCAGTTATGTCTGCTCATAGAGTCAAGCCACATCAAGCCCTGTAGCAATAAGAAAATTATGTTACACCTTTCTGATTTCAATTGGAGAGACAGGATCACTGTATTTTTGGTACAAATGTTAAAATAATATGTGCTTGCTAAATAAAATGTGTAATATTCACCTAAACAGCATAAGCTGTGACCCTCAACGATTTACAATGTGTTTGAAGCTACCAAGAGGTGGCAAAAACACTAATTTTAACAAGATAACAAATTGTATTTCTTTTATGATATTTCTGCACTAGTGAAAATGGAAATTATTGATGCTGGGAACAGTGCCCATGGTGCTGTTAATCATTGCATTGCTATTAATTGATTTCCCTAGGCATGAGCCAAGACGTGCTAGGACACCACTTATTATACCTCTCTGCCTCTCCGCCAAAGCCATGTGATACCTCTTAGAGAGTAGAAGTTTTTAGAGTGAAATTATTTTGGTTCTAATACCAGAGGTACTCTGTTTAGCAGAAGTCAAGTCAGTTTAATCTATTTAGTAATTGCTAGTCCTTCAGAATGTGAGAGAACTGAACTGTCCTTTTGTCTGTATTACCATAAAATAATTTGAAATTATGAACTGATATATCCATTCAGTCTTCTCACATGTATATCCAAAGTCATTGCGAGTTTCATTATCCAAATATCAATTAAAATTGTACAGTATAACTAGAGATAGCACTCTATTTTTGTAAAAGAAGAAAACAAAGTAAAATCCCAAACAAGCTGAATATCTAAACACCAGTAGCTGAAACCACAAATAAATTTTCCTCCCTCTCTTGCTTCCTTCTGTTCCTTTCTCTCCTGAAAAGATCTACTTGGTAATAGAACGCATAAACTTATATTGAAGAAAACTATAATTCAAAAAAGAAGCTACATTGAAAGCAATGATTACTTATTTTATCATGAACGTATTTGTGAATGTTTTTATATAGTGCACATGTGAATCCTTTAAGAAAACTAGGGGTAGTATTATCCAACACATTAGAAAGTTTGATTGGGTTATAATTTTCCCTTTTTCTTAGTAGTCTATTGTAATAATAGATAAATAAAAAAGAAAGTGTATGATTGATGTGAATCATACAGAACAGGTCAAAATAGACTGGTTCGTAACTACTGTCAGAAATGAGTAAAGTATTAACATTACTGTATCATGTTCTCATCACAGAAAGTATGACTGTTACAAAAAGATACAATCTCCATTAATTCCCATGACCAAAACTGTTATCGATGGAAACCAGAACAATAAAAATCTAATCGAAGGAGAGGTGATGACTAAAAGAAAATAATGCTTAAATTAACATGTGGGTTTGTAACATGTAATATACTATTTTGTCAGAAATAGACTAAAGCATAAGTGATCATTAAGTAATAATGTGGATGCTAAGTGCAGGTAATATAAAATCATAAGAATAATGATAAAGAATGGTTATTTAATAATTACAATTTGCATTTTTGTTGAATTGTATACAAATAGCAAACTTCAAAAAATACATAAGTTTAAGATTTCCTTAGATAATTTCACTTTTAATTCCTTAGTAGTTCAAATTATTTAAAAAAAGAGAAAGTAACATTTTCAATGTGATATTTGTGTAAAGCTTGTGAATGCATGCTTGTATGAGCATTCATCTAAACAGCATTAATTATTCCAACACAGGATAACAAACTAGCTGCTTGACAGCATTTTAGAAAGAAATACTGCCAGGTGCTGGGGGCACATGCCTTTAATCCCAAGAGGCAGAGGCAGATGGATCTCTGAATTTGAGGCTAACTTGGTTCACAGAGGGAATTCCAGGACAGGCTCCAAAGCTACTGAGAAACCCTGCTAAAAAAAAAAAAAACTAAGAAATAAATAAAGAAAGGAAGGAAAAATGATTCTGATATTCTCCCTCTGCTGATTATGTGATAATCAGGACAGGGTAAACAAAGTCTATAGTAAGATCACATACATGGCCCCAGACCTGTTCTATCCCTAAGCCTGATTTTCTAAATGGTGGTGACAAACATCTTCAGTTTGATTGTTAAGTGTAGTCATGTGTAGACTAGGATTCCAGGGTTTCTTTAATTGACATGAAGAAAAATGACATTGTAGTTACTGTAATAACTAGTAAATAATCAATTCTAATATGCTTCCTGATCTGAAGTATATGTGGCCATTGCAGGGAAGTTCTGTGATTAACAGTTATTATTAAGGGAAATGTGAAACTGATGTAGGAGGGTCATCTGTCTATGTGTTACTTTCATTGGTTTATAAAGAA
>LOEQ01003485.1:16504-34795 GCA_001685075.1 Bramus lutescens
GGGGGGGTCACTGAAGGTCATTTAATTTTAGAACAGGAAAGGATATGTATGCGGCCAAGTTCGTGACCTCTTTTAGAATCAAGGCATTGAAGACCCAGTGCCCTAGCGAGCTCTCCAAATGACATAGTGATTCACCCAGCTTGGATTTGGTGTCCTCTGAGTGATCCCGAAGGGGGTGGTTGCTTCCTGCCCTTCCTGCCTCCTGCTTGCTGATGGCCTGTTTTCTTCCCCAGTGCAGGAGAGGTCTCCTAGTGGGGGTTGCTGATGTGAGGTCGCAATGGTACACTTGTGTTTTCTGCTCATGATCAGCCTCCAGAGCCTACAGGGTCTCTTTCAATCCTGCTGCCAGCCTCCTGAGTGTTTCTCACTCTTTATGCAGAGCAGGGCTGGGTGGACTCACTCCTACTGGGGACCCTTTGTCCGAAACAGAATTTCACTGGAACATGTAGCAACAGGGGGCTGTGCTAACCCGGAGCATTGGGCAGGTTCTCCAGAGGTTAGAAGCAACAGAATGCATACGTATTACAGAAAGGAGACCCATTTGCCAGCCTAAACAATACAGGTTGGGAAGTTTAACCATGGTTCCTTGGTCCACAAAGCTGAGAGGGATCCTGGTGAAACACCAACATTGAGTTCAGGTCAGAAGACCAAGGAGACCCGAGTCTGACTTCGCAGAGGTTGGGGTGATCGTCTCAGACACAGGCCCGTTCTGCTTTCCCTCAGACCTCTTCACATCTGGGTCTTCCTCTGGAGGATGTTGGCCGCTTTCAAAGTGTGTCTTCCCAGCTCAGTCAGTCCTCTCTGAAAACATCTTCACAGACATACCCAGAGGTGCTCTCCTTGGTGACTGCAAATCCTGTCAATCAGGCCTATCCCATCTGGGAGATCTCGAGATACCTCCTTCTCCAGCTCTGCAGAGCGGCAGGCTCAGAACTCCAGGCAAGTCTCAGCACTTGGGGAAGCATGTCTGTCCATCCCTAGACCCTGAAGCCCCTGCACGTGTCAAGAGACACTGGAGCCGGGACAGTTTCCACCCTCTTAGCCCCTTTGTGTGTGCTGACTGACTCTGTCAGCTCAATGCAAGATAGAGTCATCTGAGGGGAAGGAACGTTAATTTTAAAATACTAGCAGAAGATCAGCAAGCCTATAGACATTTTCTCAATTAGTGATTGGTGGGGGAGGGCTCAGCCCACTGTGGGTGGTGCCACCCTAGGCTGGTGACTGTGGGCTCTATAAGAAAGCAGGTTGAGCAAACCATGATGGTCAAGCTATAAGCAGCACCCTCCATGGCCTCTGCATCAGCTCCTGCCTCCGGACTCCTGCCCTGTTTGAGATGCTGATGTGGAAGAGTAGATCAGTCCTTTCCTTACCAAGCTGTTTTAGGTCACAGTGTCTCATCACAGCCATGGGAACCTCCTTAGAGACTGAAGATGAAGGCTGACCTGCTGGGTTCCTGTGGGGACCACCATGTACTGGGAATGCCCAGGAGAGGTGGCTTGAGCTTTGCAGGGGATGTGCAGTGAGCATGCGCATTGGAGGATTGTACGGATTAGCTAGCCGCAGGAGAGGAGCTTTGGAAGACAGGCATACGGCCAAGGACGAGAAGATGGTGGGTGAGCTTCCTGTGCCTCTGCAAGGCATTACCAACCCTGAGTGTTGAGAAGCACCATGTTCTCCATCTCCTGAGGCCAGAGTCCAAACCTGTGCCTCCCAGCTCCTATCCAAGGCTTGGGAGTCAATGAACAGCTTCCTCCAGGCATAGGTGACGCAGGCCTTCCTCTGTTCAACCTTGGCTGCATCTCTGCCCTGGAGTCTCTAGACCCCTCTTTCTGCCACTGCACCTTGTAAGAAGACGTGGGTGATGGCAGAGGACCTGAGATAATCTCCACGTCCCCAAATATTTAATTTGGTCCCATCCCCAAACACCTTTATCCCGAATCAGGGAACAACCATGGATTCTGTCATCTGGAGATCCTATCTAGAGTAGATCAAGACGTGTAGGTGAAACCAGGAATATAGGACTGGTTGGGGTTGGCTCTGGGTACATTCAGTCTGGGATGCTGGGGGACTCTGAGGTGAGTAGATTCCAAAATGTTTAGGGAGAGACCTTGGTCCTGCCATGAGCACATCTGTCCCTGTTGGTCTGGCCTCTGGGTTGTTGTTCCACAAGTCTGAGGGCAGACAATTTATTTCTCCAACAACTTTTTTTCTTTAGTCAAACTTTCCTCCAGCACCCCCTTTCTCAGTGTGTAATCCAGGGAGGACTCTGGGGTCAGACAGAGCACCCCCTTCTCAGAGTGTAATCCAGGGAGGACTCTGGGGTCAGACAGAGCACCCCCTTTCTCAGAGTGTAATCCAGGGAGGACTCTGGGGTCAGACAGAGCACCCACTTCTCAGTGTGTAATCCAGGGAGGACTCTGGGGTCAGACAGAGCACCCCTTTCTCAGAGTGTAATCCAGGGAGGACTCTGGGGTCAGACAGAGCATCCCCTTCTCAGTGTGTAATCCAGGAAGGACTCTGGGGTCAGACAGAGCACCCCCTTCTCAGTGTGTAATCCAGGAAGGACTCTGGGGTCAGACAGAGCACCCCCACTTCTCAGTGTGTAATCCAGGGAGGACTCTGGGGTCAGACAGAGCACCCCCTTCTCAGTGTTTAATCCAGGGAGGACTCTAGGGTCAGACAGAGCCAGCAGGAGCATTGTCTGAGGACTTGCCATGCTCGAAGGACTCTCCTCTGAAATAAGGGCAGCCACCTTGGTTGAGCCCACTGCATAGGCTCTGGGATCCTGCTTTTTCTGCTTGCCCCTCTGGGATCTGGCCAAGTGCAGGCTTGAGCCGAAGCAGGATTGTTGGACGCGGAGCCCAAGCAGACATTGATAGAATGGTCTGCATTTACCATAGGTGCTCTTTGAGCTCAGGGTCATCAGTGCACCATGATGGCTGGGAACCAAGGTCCCCAACCCCTCCCATCTGCTCCCCACTTCCCCCACACCTATGCAACCGGCTTTTCTTGCTACCCATCATGATGCTACGGACTGGACTAAGGAGGGCGTTCAGTTAGTGGAGTGCTTGCTGGCTTGCATGAAGCCCTGGATTGGATCTCCAGCACTTCATAACTGAATGCAGCATCATCTACCTCTCCACTGGCATCAGGAAGATAAAGGTAGGAGGATCAGAAGTTCAAGGCCACCATTAGCAGCAGCAGAGCAACCCTGAGACCAGCAGGACTAGAGGCCTTATCTCACAAACAAAACACACAAAAACAAACAAGCTACCACCTGGGTTCTGCAGATGACCTGACAGGTGATCTCCTGTCAGTCATTTGAGCAAGTTCATGCTGCTTTTTCCTATCAGAATGGGAACTCCGTTTCTGTTCCTGGCTTTCCCAGAAGTAGCAAGGGCCCAGAGTAACTACAGGTGCCAGCCTAGGATAGTGCTCTACCGGTCTCCCAGAAAGCCAAGGAACCATGGGAAGGCCACTCCCTCGGCCACAGGGACATTTTGAAAATGCTGAGTCTGGGAGAGAGAGCAAGCCCCTGGTCAGGATTCATCACAGCCCATCAGTGTGGATGCTGAGGTGTGTACTGTGGGTGTACAGTACACGGATGCATGGGGAGCCTAGAGGCCCGCAGCTCTGTGGAGGTCTGTAAGGTATGGGTGTTATGGGAGAGGCGGCGTGGGTGGCGTTTTGGTAACTTCATGACTTAGTCAGATGTGCCCACCCATGTTAAGAAGGGGTGGGCATGTTGGAAATGAAGTGTCAGGAGAATGCTCACCCCTGCCACGACCCTGTGAGGCCAGGGCCAACAGCACTTTGCTTTCTGCCAGGGAGAGTCCTTCATCCGGGTGCCTGGTTCCTCCTGGAAGGGAGAGAAGGGTCTTTAGGCTGGGAAATTTAAATAAAAAGACATTCTCTTTCTAATTTAATGACATCTCTGCTAGTACTTCTGAAACCATCATTTCCCCACACAGTTCTGAAAGGCTTTTCAAAGAATTTAAACCCACCATTTAAAATTCTCATTAAGGAAGGAAGTGGTCCCTCTGGGGCCCAACCATTTTTTTTTCTCTTTGGTCTCCTGGTCCCTCAAGGTAAGGATTTCAATTTAGAGTTTTCCCCGTGGAAACTCGGAGCTGAGACCCCTCGCAGGTAGCTCCCTCCGCGGTGGGCGGACATGTTCATTTCTACGTCCTGTGAGAAGAAGATGCTGTTCATCATATTTCCGCAGTGGAATGGGTGCATTTTGTGCAACAGGTATTGAGATGTGAGCTCTGCGTACATTTATGGGCCCACCACTGCATCTGCCGAAGTGCATCAGGACCAGTGTAGACAAACTTTCTCCTGATATGCATGTGTACAACAGCCCAGGGCCCCACACCATCCCCAAGCGGTGATTGCATTTCCCAGGAGACATTCACTTTCAAATGATCTTGCTAGATATTGTTAGGAATCTATCCATTTGCATACCATGAATGTTAAAACTCAGAAGATACTCAGCTGCCAATTAGCACCATCGAGTCTTTCCCTAATTAATCAGTCACGACCCAGAGGCTCCAGGTGCATTCCTGTAGCCCAGTGCCAGCTAGCTCTCTGGACTTGACCAACTCCAGGGCTCACCAATCAGCTCACAAACACTTCTCCAGGGCCCTGAAAAGCCAAGAACATACTGGGGGCTGAAGCCCGTCTCAATCCTCGAGTCCTCTGGACGGCCGACCAAATTACTCCTGGTTGTGTTTACTTCCTGACATGCTGAACTTCAGAAATTGCTCCGGGTCCAGGAAAGTCCGGCAGCTGAGGGAGCCCATTGGTGACAGCTCTGGAACGAGGAAGTGGCTCTCGATCTGTGGCTTCTGGATGACGTGCTCACTCCATGTGTACTTGGATGGCAAGCAGGCAAGCATCCGGGCTGGGGCTGAGTGACTCTGAAGTACAGGAGGGGTGGGGTAAGTCTGAAGAGGTGGGACCGGGAGGAGAGGGAAACGGAAGGGGCGGTCCTCACTCAGCACTTCCCTCACTTCTACACTGTGCGTTACGATCCCATGTAAGGAAGTAAATTAAAAAACAAAAAACAAACAAAACAAAACAACAAACAAACAAACAACAACACCAAAAAAAAAACCCAGAACCTTTGAGGATTGCGAGCAGACAAAGCCAGAACTTCCTGGCAGCACCATTGGTGTCTCCTTGCTCAGCGTCACATCCTTGCCGGCTGTTGTCAGTCACATGATACCAAGGAATGCCGACTGAGACACCTGGGCTTCGAGTGCAGTGGGCCATGAACTGCCAAGCTTCTGCTGTTCATACCAATTCTTCTGTTCTCCCAGAAACACAATGGTTTAATTACAGAAAACAACGGCTTTCAATATTTTCCTACCGTCATTTCTCAGCATGTAAGTATCAAATTAGTATCTCTTTGGATGAGATTGTGTTAGAGTGTTTGATTTCAAAAATGAATGTTTGAGTTGCTGACTTGCGTTTCACAAAAAGAAATCATTAAATGATTTTAGTTTGGAATTAGGATAGATTTTCAACAATTTCTGAAATGGTCCTAAATATCTTTCTTTGTATGAACATAAAGCACATTCTCCATATTGATAACTACAAAATAAAAATATCCATCAGTTCTGAAAAACATCAAAGATCTATGTCCTGTGCTATTGAATACCCAGCTAAGGGGCTGAGGAGTCAGCTCAGTGCCTAAGAGCACAGGCTGCTCTTGCCGAGGACCCAAGTTCATTCCCAGCACCCACAGGGCAGTTCACATGTAATCACATGTAACTCCAGTTTCCAAGGAATCCAATGCCCTCTTCTAGGCACTGCATATATGTGGTACATAGAGATACATGCAGGCAAAACACCCAAACACAGAAGCAAAATAATTTTCCAAAATATTCAACCAAACTTTGATTCTTGTTGGAAAATCAATCAAGAACTTCCAAGTCATGTTCATGCATGTCTTTAATGCTTAATGTTTCTGTCTTTAATGGATGCTAAACTTATGAATGTACTGAGATGTGTTTGAGAATAAATTTATGATTTATTATCAATGAATGCTTGCTTTTTTTAAGAAACCTATTTTATATATCTATATACTTGGGTTGCCTATAAACCTCTCAAGCAAGCAACGGTTGCAAGAAACCAGTGTCTAAGAAGCCCTGACTGAAGAACGGAACCATCAGATTAGAAGTTAAACTCAGAACCGCGTGGTGGTGATACATGCCTTTAATCCCACCCAGCTCTTGGGAGAAAGAGGCAAGTGGATCTCTGAGTCCAAGGCCAGCCTGGTCTACTGAGTAAGTTCCAGGACACCCAGGACTCCACAGAGAAACCCTCTCAGAAAACCCAAAACCCAAAACAAAACTAGAAGTTCCGCTCAGAAAGCCAAAGACTGTGCTTGCAGAATGGAGTGCTTGCAGAATGATGAAAACTCCACTCTGTGGACCTGGAAGGGGAGGGAGGGCATTGGTTCAAAGAGCAGATAAGACCCCTTAACCCCAGGTGTGCACTGAGCCACCTGCCCAGCTCACAGCCACCAGGCGTCTGTGTCAGAGCAGTGTTCCTCTACCTAGCCAGTGTCCCAGGTGTTCCTTCAACTCCTGACTGGCAGAGGCCCATCCTGACAGTCTGCACTCAGAGCCTCTGTCCGGCTGGGTCTGATGTTAGGGGCTTTGGTCTTTGGCTGACTTTGGTTGTGTTGGGAAGAGGAATGTTGAACAGATGGGCTAATTGGCCATTGTTTCCCAGAGACTGGATAAAGAATGAGCCATCCTTTAGCAAGGCATTCCACCTCTCCTGCAACACCCAATTAGTGGTTCCTGCCCTGGAGCCTGCCAGCTGGGAGGGTTTAAAGTTCATTAAGGGTTTAAATAAATCCATTCATTTCTGTGAGCCTTAAAGAGTTTCCTGTAACCACCTTCATTACGTTTTAAAATGAGATTGGGGAGGGTGGTAATTAGGAAATATGGGCTTCAGCCGGGGGCCCTCCGCAGTGGCGCACAGACATGTCACCCTTCGCCCCCCCTTGCAGGATCAGTCAGGTGGAGGTGGAAGCCTAGGCAGGACTGTCAATCACAGCCTGCAGAGGTCTGGAGGCCTCAGGTCCAGAGAGCTCGAGAGAGGAGGCTCTGTAGCTGAGGAAGAACAGCTTCCCCATCTTCCAACATTTTTTTGCTCCTTCACAAACCAGGCCCAGCTACTCCAGCATCCTCGGCCCTGGCGCATCGCCATGCACTACCACACCAACACGCCAACACACATGAGCATATTTTGTGCTCGTTGAAGGTTGGAAGATCAGTGGCACAAAAGCGTCCGTTAGGACTCGCGGTGACGGATGAAGGCACTGGATAACGGTTCCATCCTTGGCCTAGCCTTCAGAAGACACAGTCAATAATATTATAATGTGGTTAGTTTAGACATTTCATTCAATAGAATATTGTCAACGGAATTCAGAGGACGGCATGCTTCTGCAACGCGGTAATGGATACGACTTGCTTTTAAATGTTCTGCAATAAAACCCCACATGTCATGGAAGCAGATAGATTCTTATTTGCTTAGACTTCCTCAGCATTGCATAATCTGTGCCGTAAACTGCTTTCTAATGAAATCTGCAAATAAAATTTCAGACGGGGATGCCTGCTGTGCGCAGTGGAAATTTCCTGAGCTTCTTGCTTTGGGGTTCGACTTTTCCCACCTCTGACTCGAGATGCTTCAGTTCCCTTTCAATGGGTAGAGAAGTGGGCTCTGCAGGATATCTAGGAAGCTCCCCTGGTGGTCTGGGGGTATGGACTTGTGGGGCTTTGGATCTTGGCCTGAACCCTGTGTTCTCCCCACGGAGGTGATCTTTGAGGTGCGCCCCCACACCTGCTGATTTTGAGTGTGTCTGTCTTCCATCTGTGGAAGTCTCCCTGTCTCATCAAATCCATAGAGGATTTGTCTGTCCACATCTGAGCCACTGAGGAAAGACAGCGCCTCTCTCCTCAGAGTGCCCCAACCCAGATTGCAGGGCTTTAGGGAGCCAAATTGTGTCTCTGTGCTCCTGGGCTGTGCTAGGATTTTTGGGGTGCATCTCTGAGTCATCTTAAGGAAAGGTCATGGCTATGTGCTCTTGAAGCCACCAACCATCAATCATCTTGAAGCCATCAAGGACTCTCTGGCCCACTTCATCCCAGTGGAGGGGAGAAGAGTCACACTCCAGGGCTATCCTGCCAAAGGGCAGAGAGTGCCCATCACTATATCCTCTTTGTGAACCTCCACTGGAGAAGATCAGGTTGGATACTTAGGCAAAGCAGGAAGCAGATCAGGGCAGATGGCTGAGAACTGTGGGTAACCCCACACAGACAGAGGGTGGGGAAGCCCCAGGCAACTGGATGCAGGTGAGTAGGCCCAGGTCTGACTTCTCTGAAGGTCACAGAGAAGGTAAATTGGTAACAATCTTGTATCCTGAACTCGGAATGGTTTCAGACTTTCATGATAGCAATCCAAATGTGTTGCCACCTTTATGTGCCTTTCTGCTTCCATGATAAAAATTCCCATCTTTGCTTCCTCACCATGGTCAGGTAAGAGAGTGAGCCCATGACAAGAGACCAATGGCCTGGTGAGCCTGCAATCCCTGTGATTTAGGGTGATTAGGGCTTGGCTGTAATGAGTGCATATTAAGCTTTCCTTCAGAGCCTACAGAACATTTGATTCATAAACAAATTACTCCGAGCCTATAATGCAGGGGAAAGGAAATAGCAGCTAATTTAACCAGTGAATCAATGGAGACAGCTCCCTATGCCTCATGCATTCCCTAGTACAAAGGAGAAAATGAAAGTAATAAGAAGCCTAAAGGCTGTGGAGTGAGGCCCAGCTCTGAGAGGCAGCCAAACACTGGAAGACGTAGTCAAGATCGAATTCACTGTTCTGAAAGACTGTGGGAAGAAGAAATGGAGGTTGGAAGGTGACCAGGTGAGTGGAGTTGCATCCAAGGCCTCTGGGACTGACGGAGACTTTTAAGTCACTCTCTCGGGGTATTAGCATCTCCGCAAAGATACATGAACTAAGACACCATTGAATGGGGAATCTGGGCAGCCCTGACAAGATCCAGACTGTTAGTGCCAGCTGCCCAGGATGGACAAGCAAGTTAGCGTCCCATGGAAAACTTGAGCCGTATAGAGAGTCCGGCAGAAGTGTGGACGCGGGGTCCTTCACTGCCACTGTGGTCCTGCAGACAAAGCCTTAGGTCTCGGTTCTAGAAAGAACGAATGAAGCACCCACTGAGTGGGGGAGAGGCGGTCTCAGTCCAGTACCACTTAGCTGGCTACTTGCCTCAGTTTCACAGCTGCAAAACGAGCTGGTGGAAGGATTAACTAGCATAAGGGCCAGCCTGGCACATAGCAAACCCACACGTGTAGTGCTGTGACCTTGTCATCACGAGTTCCGAACGGGCTCGCTCCAGGGACAGCCCCTCTCCCACACGACACCTTACGCTGCTCTCTAAATGATTCTTTCCTATAAAAAAAAGACCCCTCAGAATCCCACTGTCTACTACTATGTCACATGACACAGCACATGACCTGGGTCATAGTCTTCTTCCTTCCTTCCTTCCTTCCTTCCTTCCTTCCTTCCTTCCTTCCATTTTTTGGTGGGTGTGTGGGTGTGTGCTGGAATTGGATCCAGGGCCTCCTGTATACTCTGTGAACACTGTACATACACAGCCTGCTTTTTTGTTTTTATTTTACTAACGTAGCCAGGCTGGCTTGAACTTTTGATCTTCCTGTCTCAGCCTCCCTACTCACTGGCATTACAGTTGGTGCTCCCAGGCCTGGCCACACAGAACGTTTTAAACAGTCCTGAGAGAGGCGAATCTCCCAAAATGACACAGGCAAAGGAGTTGCTCTCTTCCCACGGCACCTCCTCCCCTCCCAGAGGGACTGCATCGCCAGCAGGCTACGATGAGGTTTCTTTAACATGACAGAGCCTTTTCTTCTCTTGGTGACCCTAACTTGGGGTGCTAAGGTCCCAATCAATGTCCACCAAAGCCACCCTGAGCCAGAGGTCTTTGAGTTTCTTACCTCAAGCCCAAGAAGAACAAAGATGGTGGTTGAGCAAACCGTAGATTGAATGTAGTTTATCAAGAAAAAGTGAGAGAGAATTGGAAGGGACTCCAAGGCAGCAATGTGTCCATGCAGCCCTGTCCAGATCTTAGGGCATGGAAGTGGACAGAGACTGAGGTCATCGCTACTGAGTTTATATATTTGGAGATTTGCTTCCACTTCTAGAGGAAGAATCCATGACGTTCTCAGCAGGAGCCCGGCAGCAGGAACATGGCAGCAGGCAGGCGTGGTGCTGGAGCTGAGGAGCTCAAACCCACAGGGAGCAAGCAGAGAACCCATGGTTGTTTTGAGCTTATCATTGTTTTGAAGCTAGGCCAATAAGGAGTCCCCACGTTCTATGCAGGTTCCAGCAGCCCAGAGGAAGAGTTCCTCTACTCTAGGTAGGAGCCATGCCTCTGTGGTAGCTCCTGATCTACTATGGGCCCCTCCCTTACTGCTGAAGGAGAGTTATCTTCCGAGCATCTCAGGAACTCGAGATCCTCTGCTCCAAAAGTTAGCTAAGCAAGCTGAGGAGCTCCCAGGATCCAATTCTTTGGCGCCTCCTGTCTACACTCGCCTTCCAGTACTGTCTGGAAGCTCAACACTTCATCAACGCCTTGGTGTATCCCCTCAAGTCTGAGTCTCCTGACACAGGCCTGTTCCATCCCAACTTGACTCAAAACTTCACATTTCAAAAAAAAAAAACCAGAGAGGGGCCCTCCTTTCCGACAATAGTATGCAAATGGGCGCGTGCCAAAAATAGTTTTCAAGATTCCGAAGGGCATCCCAGAACATTCCATCACATTTGCTCAACCCCTAAATCAAAATTTTATGGTGCCAACCCATTTGCTCAGTCACCAGTCTAGTGGTTTTTATGGGCTTCATTTTTCTGAAGGGAAAGAGGGAGGTGAAATAGGAGTCATTAGCCTGCGTTTCGCAGGGTAAACACAGAGAGCCAGCATAGGACGCACAAACGCTCTAAAGGTAACCACACTGACTGGAAGCCGTCGAGTAGGAAAGAACAAAGCACAGCTACTCTCCATCAATGTCAGTCATGTCCAGAGAGCAGACTCAAGGGACTGGCCAGCTGGTTCATATTTACAGTTCTGCAGGGTAGTGCCTGTGGGAACAGGGTGACAGGAATTCCTGAGAGACAGGAGGAAGATCTGGCAGGCTCTCCTCTCCCCCAGAAGAGACTCAAGACAGATCTGGAAGCTTCTGTGATAAACCTACATGGTTCCTAGTGACTAGGTGTTGACTTGGACCCCCTGGTATGCTGCCCCTCGAGGGGGATATAAGGAGAGCACAGGTGGGCCCCAAGCCCCTAGAGTATCCCTCTAGGCTTGGCCATCAGAGGACACCATGTGAGACAACTTTGAAGATGTATGGGGGTCAGGGCAGCTGGGCTCCCAGAGCAGATGGGATCAAAGAGTGGAGTGGGCAATGGGGCATCCTGGCATCAGGGTTTGGAGTCTGAGCACTGCCGTGTTTCCCCTCTACAGGACTGAACACGAGGTGTGAGGGTTGATATTGATCAGGATCAACTTGGCGGGATCTAGAATCACTCGGAGACACACTGGGTCTCGACAATTATCCCGGCTGGGTTAAATGAGTAGAAGAGATGCTCCCTGAAAGTGAGTGACACCATTCTCCAGCCTGGGCTCCTGGAGTGCATAAGGTAGAAAGCAGGCCGGGCACCAGCCTTCCTGACTGTGGGTGCGTGTGACCAGCCGCCTTGTGCTCCCGATGCCGTGGTTTTCCCCACGGTGATTGTGCCTTGAAATGCAAGCCCAAAGGATCCCTTCCTTCCTAAGTGGCTTTTGTTGGCATTTTTACCACAGCAACAGAGAGAGGAAGTAGAGCATGGGGGCCGGGGTGCATGGGAGCTGGGATGCATGGGGACAGGGGTGCATGGGGACAGGAGTGCATGGGGACAGGGATGCATGGAGGTAGGGGTGCATGGAGGCAGGGGACATGGGGACAGGGGTGCATGGGAGCTGGGGTACATGGGGACAGGGGTACATGGAGGCAGGGGTGCCTGGAGGCAGAGGTGCATAGAGGCAGGGGTGCAAGGGGGCAGGGGTGCATGGGAGCTGGGGTGCATGTGGCCAGGGGTGCCTGGAGGCAAAGGTGCATGAGAGCTGGGGTGCATGGTGGCAGGGGTGCATGGGAACAGGGGTGCCTGGAGGCAGAGGTGCATGGGAGCTGGGGTGCATGGAGGCAGGGGTGCGTGGGAGCTGGTGTGCATGGGGGCAGGGGTGCATGGGAGCTGGAGAGCATGGGGGCAGAGGTGCGTGGGAGCTGGGGTGCATGGGGNTGGGGGCAGGGGTGCATGGGGCAGGGGTGCATGGCAGTTCAGTTAAGGCCTAGTCCTAGACAACTGGAAATGCCTTTGCCCCAGCACAGTTCATGGTGATGTTAGACAAACCGTGGGCTCACATGTCAGACCTGGACCTCACCGCTCTCCATACCCAAGATGTGTGGTCTTCAGCAAGTTGGTCAGTGTCCCCTGTTCATGTCTCCTCATCAGCACCACCTCAGGACAGTGCCCCCATGGAGGATGGCAGCCGGACTAACCACTGCCGGGCCGTGCTATCCCAGGAGAGGCTGGACAGAGGGGCACAGCTACTTTTGTCTTTGTTATGCTTGGTGGTGGCCAGAGGGCTTTGAAAGGTGGCCAGCATCAGGGCTGAGTTCTACTGTGACATTTAAACCCTAAACCCCGGCCCCTCTACCATGCCATTCTTGTGGTTGAAAAGCGGATATTGATCCAATGCTTTCTTCTGCAGAAGGAAGTCGAGGGTCTTCCCCCCCCACACACCTNCCACACCTTTGTGCCATCATCTAGGACCACTGGTTATAAATTTGAGTTCTCCCTCCAGGAAGATGTGCGCTGAGCCGTGTGGAACCATGGGAAAGAAGAGTTGTTGCCTACACCCAGCCACCAGCATCTCTGGGATGACAAGATCCAGGGCTCCCTCAGTACAAGCAGTCATGGGCGGGTATCACAAAGGCCAGCATATGCTCAGCCAGGATGCTGCATCCTAGAACTTGAGAATTGAGGGTGTGTCTTACCTGATTCGGGGCTTGCGTGCTTGGCTTGCAACACTGAGAGTTAAACCCAGGGCCTCACACATGCGAGGCAAGAGTTGTATCACTGATCTAAGCCCCTAAACCCTTGATTTAAAACAACTTTTAATAAGGCTGGTGAGCTCAACTTCAAAGCCTGTTCTAATTTTATCTCTGTTGTGATAAAAATCACTATGACCAAAGGCAACATAGAGGAGGAAAGGGTTTGCTTAGCTTATACTTCCAGGTCAAAGTTCATTGCTGAGGCAACTCAGGGCAGGAACTCAAGCAAGACTGAAGCAGAAACCATGGAGGAACGATACATGCTCCTTATATAGTCCTGACCCACAGGCCAAGGGAACAGAGCCACCCACAGTAGGCTGGACCCGTCCGTATCATGTAACAGTGAAGACAGCCCTCCTGCAGGCATTTCTACCAGCCCATCTGATCTGGGCCTTCCGTCCCTAGAGGCTTCTCCTCGTGTCCTCTCAGATGCATCTAGGTTGTCCAGTTTGCACTTAAAGCAAATCAGGCTGAAACCGGAGTTCTTCTGAGTCCCCCAATCTGTCTAAATGGAGGCTAGCCTGAGGACAGCATTGCAAACTCCTACCTGCAGGAATCGAGCTTCACCTTTCCGCCACCAGCGTCTCAGGTACCAGGCCAATACAAAGCCCACGCTCGCCTCTTGTGCCCCTTTAGTTTCAATTTTAGTTTCCTGACTCTCATATCTTACTGATTTTGCCTTAAGATTAAATTAATTGCATTAAACATGGTACTAGTTACTTTTCTTGTTACAAAGTACCTAATAAAAGTAACTCGAGGCAGGAAGAGGACATTGTGTTCATTTTTTGCCGGGCATGAGTATTTTGCCAGCTGTATGTTTGTGCATCATGTGCCCACGGAGGCGGAAATGGGTGTCAGATCCTCAGGAGCTAGAGTTAAAGACTGATGGGAACCTCTGTGTGGGTGTGGGGAATTGAAGCTGTGTCCTCTGCAAATGTTCTCTTAACTGCTGAGTCAGCCATCTCCACCCCACCCCNGTTTTTGTCTCATGATTTGGGGAGATACCGTTGGTCCATCATGGTGGGGAAGCCATGGCTAGTGACATTGTCCCACCAGAGATGAACACTGAGCCGTGGTTGCCGTCCCCCTTTCCTCTTCTTACACAGGATGGTGCTGCCTACGTTCAGGGTCGGTTGTCTCTCCTCATTTTAAACCTTCTGGAACTTCTTCACGGACACCCCAGAGGCGTGTTCCTGTAATGGCTCTAAATCTAGTCCTTCGGACAATGTAGAGTAAACATCAAATATATCATGACTTTAAATGTGCAAGATACACACACATACTGGGGTGATGTGGCTTATCTGTGGTCTCCATGGAGACTCTTAGGGACCTTAGTGGGGTCTTTGCTCTCCTTGTTCATCCAGCTGGTGACAGCGACCCCAAGTAAATACCTTTGTGTTGACAGAAGTGAGCAGCGGGGAAGTGAGGCTGGTGAGAAACACAGGCAGAGAGCGGGTGGTTATAAAGAGCAACAATGTTTCCTTTCGCTGTTATTGACAGTTGTCTAGCCCCTATTATCTCCAGCGCCTAGGGACAGTCGAGCGTTGAACACTCCCTACCCTAAGCACCCTGGCAGATCTCACAGATACACCCGGCAGCATCTCATCCCTCATATTAGGGCAGGACAGTCAGGATCAATGGCTTGAGAGCGCTACCCTGTTGTAATCATAGACTTGTCTGGTGGAAAAGAAGTTGACCAGGCCGGGTTTGCCAGTGGAGCTCTAGATGGCACACCCTCCCAAGGTTCGAAGTAAGAGGCAGAGCCCTGCTTAAGGGGTAGTTTACTTGTTTGTCTCGGGACTAGACTCTGGAGTCTGGGCAAGGGTATAGGAAGAGAGCAGGAGTCCTTTGGCTGTGGATAAGCACACGGTTCACAGATGGGGCTCTCTAGAAGGCATCTGCTCTGGGAGCCGTTGGTCCCGCTGGCCTCTTTGCTCAGTGCCAAAGCCACATGAAGAATAGATTCAGCAGGAGCTCAGAGCAAGCCCAGGCATGGCCCCTGATGATGGAACCTGTGATACCCTTAGAGCAGGGTGAAGGTCCAGTGCTCCTTAACTCTTTCTGGACAGGGCGCCCAGCTTCTGCGTTTCAAGGGACTCCAAAGGAGCAGTAGCTCAGATTCCACACAGAATATCACGGTGGTCACTGTACACTGGGCCAGGTGTCCTTTAGAAGGCCGAGGGTTTCAAAAAAGACAGAGAGAGGGGGTGGGGAAGACAGAAACAGGAGAGGCAGAGGAGTGGTCAGAAAAAAAAAAGAGATAAAGACAGAAAGAGGAACAGACAGCTGACAGAGGAGGGGAGAAAGGGCAAAAAAACTAATATATGGAAGGGTAAATTGAGGGGAAAGAGCAGAAAATTTTACAGAGAACGAACAAGGGAGAGACAGAGAGACACGGAGGGAGCCAGCCAGCCAGCCAGGTAAAGAGGGAGTCAGAGAGGCAGGAAGAAAGAGCGCGGGTTGGAATGTGCCCTGTTTATAGAAAGCCTGGAGAACTGAGCCTTGCCTGACATGGCAGAGATTGCTGCGTAGGAGTCCCGGTATTAATATTGATCTCTGCCTCTCCCCGTGGGTAAGCAGCTGCTTGGACATAGCACTGTCTGATTACTTTAATATAGAAATACACAGAAAGAAAATCACCTTTCCTTTCCATTTCTATGGCGTGGCTGTGAAGGGCCCAGGCAGGTCAGCACTACACACAGACAATTTTGTTTGTCCTGAAAACAGACCGAGAGTCCAACTAGTGTCTCAGTTCTCTGCAATGGCTCCGTGCATCACCAGGCCTCAGTTTCCCCCAGGGCTCCAGATGAACACATCTACCTGAGATTGCTGAGCTCTGGATCCCAGGGAAGATATGACTGCTGGTATTCTGCTCTGTGGGTGTGTCCACTAGCAGACGGAGGACTCCCAGGGTCCCCTGGGAGAGCTGTGGCTTCTCCCGAAAGCTTTAGGTAAGTGGGGAAACATGCACAGGCTTGGAACAACTGGCAACCTGTGTCCCACCTGCAGCCCCTTCCAACTGGGCTTGGCAGTTATGGAGACCCTGCAACCACACTCAAGAGCAGGGTGAAGCCAGTTGTCCTTACGAGTAAGGGGCTGGCATAAGCGGAGGCATTTTGTTTCTGTGGTTATTCATTTATTTAGCGTGCCTGATTGAGAATTAACATCATGTTGGCAGCGCCCGTATCACTTATGGGTAGTGATTAATGTTAAAGGGTTTGGTGATTAAAGCTTGTTTTCACTCTGGTTTGGGGAGGACAGCACATCATCTGGGCTCCGTGACAGGCTGTTTCCAGGGACGAGGCTGCCCACGACACAGGCTTCCTTGATCTGATTGTTTTCCAGAGTTTTGCTTTAACTGACTGCCTCTGCTGGTCTCAGGGACCACAGACCACATCACCTCAATACCCCAAGATCTCTTCTTCTCCAAGGAGACCCAGAGAGACTATTTCTTTCCACACTTCCTTATAGCGGTATATCATTTGTGTTTGCTTGCCTGAAGGTCACACTCATCACACTGGTCAGCCATACAGGCCAGGCAGTGGTAGCACACACCTTTAATCCCAGGACTCTGGAAGTAGAGGTAGATGGATCAAGGCCACCCTGGGCTACACGAAATTGATCCAGTCTAAAAGAGGAAAAAGAGCTCACACAAAGGTGTTCTCCCAGAACTTGGGATCCCATATCTTTAATCCCAGAACTAGAGATGTGGAGACAGGAGTGATATGCCTGGGCAGAGAGAGGAATATAAGACCGGAGGAGACAGGAGCTCAGGGCAGTCTAAGGCAGCAGTCTGAAGTAGTGTGCAGCCTCAGGATTGGTAGAGACAGGATTTCCCCTTCAGTCTGAGGATTCCGTAGAGGTAAATGCTGGCTGCTCTGCTTCTCTGATCTCTCAGCTTTTACTCACTAATATCTGACTCCAGGTTTGTATTATGGAGAACAATTAGAATTTGTGCTACAGTGGCCCTCTGCTGAACACACACAGTCCAGGAGACCTGTTGGGGAGTCGTGTTTTGATGGCACATGGGTTGGTCGTGCTGGTGTCTGGAGCTAGGTACACCCCTGCCTGAAGCTCCACAGGTACTACAGTGTATGAAGTGGAAGGTCCCAGGCAGTGCTCAGCATTCCCCAGATCCAGATGTCTTGGTGCCCAACACAGGAAATCCAGAATGGAGTCACCTAGTGGTCTAGACTCAGGAGGAGGGAACCAGCCTGGGAAAGGAAGAGCTCACATGCATGAGAAGATGCTAAGCTAGACAAAGAGCAGCCAGGAGGCTGTGGGATTCTCCTGGAAAGAAACTCCTGTGGTGGGAACAGCTTTTAGAAACTGTTCCGGGCACTGGGACAGGAGGGCAAGAGGTGAAGGATGCCGCACAATAAAGCAAGGACCGGACCCAGGCAGGACGGCACTTGCCAAGCACAGTCCTCTGTAACCATAGACTGGCGGCCCAGGCTCTATGATCCTTCTTATCTGTATTCTCCTGGCGGGCAGAGGATGAAGGTAAACATCCAGATCAAGCCGCCAAGACTAGTTCAGAGGAGCAGGCCTGTGTCTCTCTGTGAGGTTAGCAAGACCACCTTGGGGAGAAGTTACTGCTCTTGACCCCAAAGTCCCATGAATACTCAACTTCCCAAATCTGCTCTAAACCCTAAGCAGGTCAGGGCTCCAGATCATAATCTCTTCATCAGCTGGTGGTTGTGGAGGGCCTGGGATGCATGAGACGTGAGATCTACTCAGCCCGCAGGAGAAGGCCAAAAGGGAGAGTGGATCTAGGGATCTTGGGATCTAGGAGTCAAAGTGAGACTTTGGCTTGCAGTTCAAGGTGAACATGTTCTGCTCAAGAGAAAATAGCATCCCCTTGAGCAGCAGGTGGTCAGGGGCTGGACCAGTGCCCTATTCACCCCCTGTGGGATACTCAGATGTCAGGGCTGGGCTCCCTTTAGTTCTGGTGTGGTTGTTTGCCACCTACAGTGAAGGGAAGGGTCAGTGCCAGAATTTCCTTTTCAAGATTACCCTGAGTGGCCGGGCGGTGGTGGTGCACGTCTTTAATCCCAGCACTCGGGAGGCAGAGGCAGGCAGATCTCTG
>LOEQ01003485.1:40543-53167 GCA_001685075.1 Bramus lutescens
CATTCTCTCTGCTGGAGCATCAGTGATCCTGTTTCTCTGCTTCCTGAGTGGATGCCCGTGCCCCCTACACCCCCAACACACCCTCTCTCTGCCTGACTTCCGTTCCATGATGAGTTGTAACCTCAAACTTTGAGCCAAGAGAACACGTCTTCCTTCAAGTCTTCATTTAAGATATTTTAACACCACAACCGAAAAGTTGCTCAGACACCAAATGACGGGAATATCCGTTATGGAGACGTGTGGGTTCGTGTGAGCTGAGCATCTAACTAGTCAACGGTCAGGTCAGATCACTGGCCCTCACCCTCCACCTTGTGATATTTTCTATCCAAACAGGTGCTAGATGTTCTTTTATGTCCAATTTCCAAAGTGACTTTGCAGACTGGGCCAGAACCAAGCTCACTCCCCTCTGCTTCCTACTGTGAGGGGCTCTGGCTACACCTGAGTGCCAGCCCCTCTTAGAATGGAGCAGGGGCTCGCTCCCTTCTTAAAGCATCTCTGATTCATTTCCCTCCTCCCCACACCCAGGACTTCTCTCCAGTCCCCTCTTGCAAAAATCAGGAGAAAAAAGGACTCTGGCAAATTAAAACCCAGGCTCTAAGGCATCGCATAAGTGTTTTCCTCCTCTCCCCAGCAGATGGCCCTGGGTGTCCTGACAGGCTTGGGGTTTCCTATTCTAGGGGATTACCATTTGTAAGTGCTGTCTGCATGCTTAAACAGCAAGCACCCCAGCAACTTGCATGCTTCAGGCTCCCCTCATACCTGGTGGCAACATCATTGAATTCTTCTTCATCCTTAGAAAGCCTGCTTGCTTAATTCAATATTGAGAGATGGAATCCAAACCCTCCCAACAGTGTGGTGAGCTCATCAGGCTCTCCTATAACTCTATCAGACAATGCTTTACATATTTTGAGACAATTCTATTAGGCGAATACAGATTGGAACTGTGTCTTCCTGGGAAATTGACCCATAAATCATACCACACGGATGCTCTCTGCTAATGACCATTATTTTTTTTTGTACCACGGCCTATTTTTGCCTAATATTAGCACAGCAATCCTGCAATAAGTGGTTAATTGTATGGCCTACTTTCTCCCGTCCCTTGACATCCAGATGTTTATCCTTCCCCAGATGCAGCTGGGTTCCTTGTGCCGTGTGAGGTTGCAGGGTTTGTTTTTTTTTTCTAGACATTGCCAAGTTAAATTCATTTACACTTATTGCACCCATGGATGTTCTGTGTTTCTCTCACCTCAGCTTCAGCCATTTGCATCCCGTTCCAAGTCTGTCTCTTTTCTTATCCCATCAGTTCTCATGGATGCACATGTGTGTACTTGTCTGTGTGTGCATATGGACACATGTGTGAATGTGCATAGGGAGGGCCAGAAGTTGTCACAAGATGTCTTCCTCAACTGCTCCCCACCTTAATTTTCGAGGCGGGGTCTCACTGAAGCTGAAGCCAGCCAACCCTGCCGGTTTGCCTGGGCTATGAGCTCCAGGGCTCCTCCCATCTCTGCCTTCCTTGTGCTGAGATGACAGGTGTGTACTTTCGTGCCTGGCTTTGCACACGGGTTCTAAAGGGTCAGACTCAGATCCTCAAGATGGTAGAGCCAGCCTTTCCTGACTGCGCCATCTTGCCTGCCCTTGTCATATGTTTTAATGGTGTGACTTTATTTTCAAGATTTGTAGGCTTGTATTAGCCATCTCTTCCAAGTTCCCAGTATGTCTACCTGTGACGAAAACAACTGTGGAAGCTAAGCAAGTGACTATTTGAGAACAGAATTTTGCAGAGGCATCAGGTGTATCATAAGCTTCATACCTTGGTAGTTTCTTCCATGCGAGCACTAACCAGGATCAGCCCTGCTCAGCACCCAGCTCACAGAGGTCATGTGTACAAGGTAGGAATGGAGCCTTGGGAACCCCTCTGTGATGTTTTGAATGTATATGGCCTCCAGAGACTCATGTGTTAGAATACTTGGCTCATAGGAAGTGGTATCAGTAGGAGATGTGGCCTTGTTGGAGGAAGTGTGTCTCTGTGGGGGAGAGCTTTGATGTCTCATATATGCTCAAATCACACCTAATGTGGCTGTCTCTCCTTTCTACTTGAGAAGCAAGATGTAGAACTCCCAGCTCCTTCTATAGCGCCATGTCTGCCGGCATGCTGCCTTGCTTTCCACCGTGACGATAAATAACAAAACCTCTGAAACTGTAAGCCAGCCCCAGTTAAATGTTTTCCTTTATAAGAATCACCATGGTGTGGTGTCTCTTCATAGTAATTGAAACCCTCACTAAGACACCCCCTTATCTGTCTGGAATTTTGGCTGGCTTTACCACTCACAGCTCACCATAACTGCTGTGAGTTCATCAGCACAGCAGTCCCGTCCTGCCCAGAGACAGTATTCACGGTTCTCCTTCCCATCCTCTGGCTTTACTTTCCCTTCTGTAATTCTACAAATTATATTATATATATATTATAAATTATATATTATATTGTTGGTTGGTCTACTTCCAGCTTACCACTTCTTTGAGTTGGATCCAATTTGCTTTTTAATTTCCTTTTTCTTTTTGGTTTCTTTTTTTCTCTCATTTTTTTTATTAGGTCCTTGAGAATTTCACACAATGTGTTTTGATTATTTTTACTGTCTCCCCAAACGCCCCCCAAATCCACCCTTCCTTACTCATCCAATCCGGTGTCGTCTTTTTTATTTATTTTTACACCCATCAAGTCCAGTTGGTGCTGTCTATATATTCTTGGATGTGTGGCCTTCCACAGGAGCCTGGTCAACCCACCAAGGGCTGCGTCCTTTACGAAAAGTGGCTTTTCCTCTTCCAGCAGCTAACAGTCACCTCCCTCTCCAGGCAGGGATTCGGTCTTACTTGAGCTTGCACAGGTCCTGTTCATACTACTTCAACTGATGCTGAATTCGTAGTGTCCTGGAAGACGCAATATTGGTTCCTTGTCATTATCTACCACCTATGGTTCTTACTTCTCCCCTCCCACTTCCAAAATGATGCCTGAGCCTTGAGAAGAGGGGGTGTGATACAGATGTACCGTTTAAAGGTGAGCATTCTACAGTTTTTTATTCTCTGCCCCTTGACCAGTTGTGGTTTCTGTGTTAATACCATCTACTACCGAAAAAAAAAAGTTTCTGAGACGGTTTGCCAGATGCCTTGATCTATGGGTACAAAGATAAGAGTGTATGAGTTGATCGATCACTGTCTAAATTCAGTAAAAGACTACTATTTGGTTATGCCCCAAGGCCTGTGATCAGTCTAATCATGGGTTCTTGGTGGTATGAGGTATGGGCTGCATTCTGTGGGTTGGGACTTGAATCCAAACAGGAAGCAGTTGGTTACTCCCATGGCATTCATGCCGCTATCACACCATTGGGCATCTCTTGCCCGGCCAGTTATTGCAGCATGCAGGGATCACAGCTGGGCAAGACCGGCGATTGCTTTCCTCGCCCCGTATCAGGCATAGTACCCTCTACTCTGCCTTTTAACATGTATCTGAGATGTTCACTGCAATCCATTTCTCAGCTCGGAAAGTTCTATTTGGCTCTTTTGTTGGCATCTGTCTTCTGCTCTGTCTGTTCCTGCAGCTCCATTTCTGCATCTCAAATGTTTCTCAGCGTTGCTTCCTGTTCTCGCTGTGGTCATTCTAGTGTTCAGTTTCCTGGGAGAGAAAATTGGAAAGTGTTGCCGCTCCTGCTGATTCCAGCTCATGGCCGTTCATTCTGGCTATAGTTGTGAATTCCTGGGGTAAGTGGGGAGTGATCTTTGTTGTAGGCCTCCAAATGGAGGATATTTTTCTCAAAATGGAATTTCCAATCACGTCTCCATGGCACTGGGAAGGGACTTCTCAGAGAACTCTGGCTCCTTCTGCCGTCACAGGTCTAATTTCTGGCACCAGCGCGGTTTTCTCCTCCTCAGGGAGACGGATGTCCCACGGGGGAGGCTTTTCCGGTTTCGCAGTTCATGTCTGGGCAGCGGGAGGAGTGGGACTATTGTTCTGTCTTCTCTCTTTAAGCCCGCTTCAAGTTTTCTATGCAAGCCCAGCAGAGCAATAAAAATTGTGTTTTGTGCAAGAACCAATTGTTCCATAGCAGGAAGCCTCCCCAGGGGAAATTTCACTCCTCGCTATCATTATCCTCGATCAAGCATTCCAGGAAAATGCAATCACAGGCACCATGCCAGTGCTAGAAAAAAGATGGCGGACGCCACCCCGGCTGATTGCAGAAGCTTTGCCCCGTTTCTCTTCGCTCACGCTTCCTGTCTCAACACCCATTAAACAGTCCCACGGTCATCTGAATGGCTTCCTGAGAGTTCTCACCCCTAGGATGTGAACAAGCAAGGGGGAGAGGATCTCTCCACTTCCTTGTGGGATATTTCCCCATTACATGAATGGGGTAATAAAGGTGTTCTTTAGACATCTATTGGCAACTTCATGAAAGCTCCGTTGACTTCCCGAAGACTGTAAGGAAGTAAACCGAAGTACACCACTCTGCCCCCTCTGCGGCATCATAGGTGGCCTCATGTGGTAGCACCAGAGAGAGCTGAGTTAGCAACCGTTACCCAATCTCTTTCTGACACTCAGTATATATCCCTGCGATGCTGAGCCTACCCACAGGAGAAAGGACGCTCAGAGTGAGAGAGACAGCCTGCCTCCATGGGAACATGGTCTTTGAAGAGTTGACTGCCTCCTCATCGGTTTCCAGGTCTCAACTTGGGATGAGCAGTTCTCGCACTTTCGTGTCCATCAAAATCACCAGTGGGTTTGTTCAGGTACGCATCACTCCCCACCCAGGTTTCCCAGTCACTACAACTGTGCGAGACCTAAAATATCTCCCTGCCAAACTCATTCCTGGGAGCTTCTGGCCAGAGCCCACACAGTAAGAAGCCTTTAAGGCAGGCAAGGGTAAAGATACCTTACAACCCAGGAGCCCCCTGCTCTAGATATACAAATTTCTTTCCCGTCACAGCAGGATAAAATCCCACCCTAGAATGTCATTTGTCATCAACAAACATACCCTGGAACTAGAAGCCATGACCCCACCAACCTATGCAGGTTTGGTGAGCAGGAGCAGTGGGACCCCTGATGTCCTCAGGAGCAGAGGGGCCCTTGATGTCTTCAGGGTCAGTAGGATACCTGGTGTCCTCAGGGTCAGTGGGGCCCTGATGTCCTCAGGAGCAGTGGGACCCTGGTGTCCTCAGGGTCAGTGGGGCCCCTGATGTCCTCAGAGAGGCCCTTTAGGGAAAGCCTTTATTTATCATCCATGACAACCAGTCTTCATAACTTGACACGATCTAGAATTACCAATTACCTGGGAAGAGATTCTCAATGACTAGGTAGGGTTGTCCTGTGGGCAGCTGTGGGGGATTGTCTTGATCATGCTAACTGATGCAGAAAGACACAGCCCACTGTGGATGACATTTCCCAGGTCCTGGAAACACCATAGTAGGGAAGCTACATTGAATAATTGTCCACACATGCATCTATGCTCTTTTTGCTCTTGACTGCAGATGTGGCCAGCTGTTCCAGGTTCCTGCCTTGACTCCCTCATGATAATTGACTGTGATCTGGAGCTGTGAGCTGAAATAAAGCAATCCCACAGCTGCTTTTGGTCAGAGCGTTTTGTCATAGCAACAGGGGAGAAACTAGGACATTGTATGACTCCTCTGGGCACACACGGGATTAAAATGAGGGAATTATGAACCGCATCTGCGCAGAAGGTCTGAGTTCTCATCTGTTGATGAAGGTTTTTATCAGAGTAGAGCACCACCAATGACCTACCTCTAGAAATCAACTTCCTCCTTCCAAGACCCGTTATAGGAAGCCTCAGAAGCCACCCAGGGCTCTCCAGCATTCTCCCTCATACTCTCTGGATCCTTCAGGGTGTTTCCCTTGTGTGGTGTCTGTGTGCGTGTGTGTGCGCGCGTGTGCGTGCGCATGTGAATGCGTGCGCGCGCGTGTGCGTGCGTGTGTGCATGTGTGTGAGTGCGCGTGCGTGTGTGTGCACGCGTGTACGTGTGTGTGCGTCTGCGTGCGTGTGTGTGTGCAACCTTATCTTGGCCTTTCTCATAAAGCCGCTTTCTTGCCCACATCTCCCATTTGAATGTTTCTCCAATAGGAACCTGAGGATTGTGTAACTATGGAGGAGATCTTGTGCTTGCCGTATCTGCTGTGTACTCTGGAATGAGGGCACAGTCCCTTCCTGGTATAGAACTCTCCCTAAGCACACCCTGCACCCTAACAGAACTTTCCCAGACTGTTCTAGAGTTCTTTGTCAGCCTGGGACTTACGGAAAATGCACTTAGGAGGAAGTGCCATGCAGGCGAGGGAGCGGCGGGCCTGATGGGTACAAATTGCCAGCTCTCGTATGCAAATGCCTAATAATCAGTTGTCTCAGCAGCACATATTTTATCCCGTCCCTTCTGGAAGGATGACATCTCCCGCTTCGTCATCCCTCGAAGATTGATGGCCTCGTGTGGGGCTGCGACAAAGACTCTCCGTGTTCGTTCTCAGCCACCCTCATCCCCTTGCGCCACCGCTGGTAATAAATGCATTGTAAAAGATGGGGGTGTCAGCATAATTAGTTCTGCAGCAGCAAGATGGCTGATGATTTATGTGAGGGGGTTCATGTGTCCCTTTGTTCTTAACCCGGAGTCTATCACGAAATGAGAAAGTCCAGCAGTAACACGTGGACAAACCAGTTTACTTGTCTCAGGGACAGAGGATAACCCATCACTATCACATTATTAACGTCCAGGAGATATTAGAAAATCTCCCACTCATTTTTTCTGGACCTTTAATGACATCTGATTCCTGAGTCGTTAGCATGCTACTCTGAGGTTCCATCTCTCTCCATCTCTTCCCCAGGCCTCTCCTTCTTCCCCCAGATTGAAGACTGTCCTTGCAAAATGCCCTACCGCTAAACTACAGTTTAATATGCTGCCCCCTAACCATCTTTCCCCTGGAGCCAGGATCCACACACACCTTCCATTCAAGCAGCACGGGCACCAGGACTCTGGGTGAGAGGGAAGGGAATTTAAAGAGCAGCTGATAAGTTGGAGCTAGAGCTCAGTTGGTGGAGTGTTTGCCTACCGCCTACCGCCTACCACCTACTGCCCTGGGTTCAATGCCTAGTACCTAAATGTGATATGATGGTGACAGTTTGTAACCCCAGAATTTGGGAGCTAGATGAAGACTGAGAAGTCGGTTCAAGGTAATCCTCCCTTACATAAGGTGTTGAAGACCAGCTTGGGATATATGAGAGCCTGGCTCAAAGAAAGAATAGCATGGGAAACCCAGGCCCAGTCTCTGAGCAAGGATGAGCTCATCCCTTCGTCTGTCTGTCTAGACACGGCTGGAGCTGGGCTACCCAGCCACGGCTGAGTCCAAAGCTCACCTGCTTTCTTTGATCACGGAGAAATATGACAAAATCTAAAACCTTTCTGTGGTGGTTTGAAAGAAAATAGCCCCCAAAGGGAGCTGCACAATTTGGAGGTGTGGCCTTGTTGGTGTAGGTGTGGTCTTATCGGAGGAAGTGCGTCACTGTGGGGGCGGGCTTTGAGGTCTCTTTTTCTCAAGCATCCCTCCCTGTGATTTTCGGTCCACTTCCTGTTGCCTGCAAGACATAGCCATTTCAGCTCCAGCACCACCTCTGTGCACTCGCCCCTGTTCTTCCCACCATGACGATTGACTAGACCTCTGAAGCTGCAAGCCTACCCTCTCAATGAAATGTTTTCTTTGTGAGAGTTGCTGTGGTCAGGATCTCTCTTCAAAGCCATAGGCACCCTTCCTAAGACACGTTTGGTGTGGTGGTGGTGGTGGGGTGTCCANTCACGAAGTGCTGGGCTGGTTGGTAACTGGAGACGTGCAAGTTCGAGGCGTCCTGCTGAGTGTCTCCAGCTTCTAAAACCCATTAACAAAATCCTCTTCCGCAGGCCCATTTCTTTCCAAGGTGGTACGCAAGATCTCGCAAAGAAAGAGATCAATGCCATTTTCTCTTGCAAGGTACGAGGAGTGAGGCAGAGCCCAGTGCGGTATGTCTTACCATCTTCTCCTCCATGTTCCTTATCAGCTCCTCAACGCGGGCCTGTGGCCTGCCTCTCTCAGCCTGCACGCAGGAGCCTCTGTTGGCAAAAAGGAAACATGAAGCCCAGGCTCGGGCAATTGTGCCTCCTCAAGGCTCCCTTTGCCTTACTCAGCCTCTCAGGGTTCCAGTCTGCTGTGGCCTCACTCACTGCCTGTAAGCCCAGCCCATCTTTGTTCTGTCGGGACAGAGAACTAAGAAAAGCCCTTTGCCTTGGTCAATGTCCATGGGCTCTGAAGGGAAAAAGGTCTCCTGTTCTGGGGCTGTGTTTAGTGACCGCAGTGTGAAGCTGTGGAATGTTCTCCTAGCGGAGCAGCCACCATCCTGCCCATCTGAAGCAGCTGTGATTCCGGTCAAGGGTCAAGATCAGGCCTGTTGATGCTCCCTCACAGAAGGCAGGGATCTGGTAGGTAATTAGAGCGTCACCTGCAATTCCCATTAGTCTTTTCTATTCCTCCCTCCCTCCCAGCTGCAGAGAATTCTGTCAGGAGTCATCTTGGGAGATGCTATTGAGGGCATGGAAGGTTAACTAGGAGCTCCAACTGTTCAGTCATTCATATTAGGCAGGGCTTTGCAACGAGGCGACGTCTTTGGGATCACGCCACACTCCTATAAGCAAGCCCTTGTCCATGCTCTGCAAGTAATCCCACTAAAGTCATGGGCTTGACAAGCTGGACTTGGGCGAATTGATACTTTGGTCTGTCAATGGGGACCCGTCTGTGTTGGACAGATGTTTGCTCATAGCTCCCCAAGGAAATACATGCAATGAATGTGAACCCCCAGATGCAAACAAGCACTTCCAAAGCTGCAGATGGTGATGTGGAGAAGAGAGGGTGACCAGAGGGAGCCTCTCCTTCCCTGGGTGATGGCTAGGAGCCCACAGTGTCCTTATTCCCCAGAGATTATCAAGACCAGCTCCTTCCCCAGAGAAGGTTTGGCTCATTCTCATGTTGGAACTGTTGCTTCAGAGACATCCTAGTCTCTGCAGTAACCCCCTGGACTTACCAAGGGCGGGGCCATCTTTCCAGGCTCTATTTCAAGCATGTCTTGGGAATGCTTAGGGATGGAGGAAGAACTCTACCCGACACCTCCCCAAGTGTTGGCTGGAATTTTGTACGGGAAGTCTCTGCTGCCCCCTCCCAGGACATCACCTTGAGAACAAGACTCTCTAAAATGTTGGGGAGCCTACAGGATTGCTGTAGTCTAAACCTCCTACACCTGATTTTCCTTCTACTGTCTTCCTTTGTCTTTGATGCCTGATTCCTGCTTTCCGTACCACCTAGAACATGGCACTTGGGGGAGGAAATCCACACAGCCCTGTAACCGGTAGTGTTTGCTCAGACTGCTTGATGGATTTACATTTTTAAAATTAAGACAGCACTTTGGGGGAAGGCTGCAGTTGGGCTAGGGAGCAGATGTGCCTTCACACTCTTACAACGTTACTTATTCTGCATTCCCTTTAATTACAGCTCCAAGGGCCACAGTTTAGTGTGAGAAGGGAGCTGCGACCAGACTCAGAGTTCCACGACCAGCCTCTGGGTTCCGCGACCAGATTTAGGGCTCCGTGGCAGGGTCCTCATTGCACCATCCTTGAACTCCACCTCACTTGTTGACGGTAGCCTGGCATCCAGTTCCTGCCAGATTGCACACAGGAGAATTATGGGCTTCTCCCAAGATAAGCAACACATCTCCATATTTAAGTACAAGCGCATGCCCAGGAGCTGGTTGTGGTAGAAGCTCTTCCAATTAGGAGCGTCTTTTTGACTGATCATAACTCAATCTGAAAATAGCTTGAAGGCCCAAATCATTTCCTGTTGGTCTTGGCTGAAAAACAAACTCTGTCTTTGGGTCTTTTAAAAGGCTTTTAGAACCCCATCCATTTAGACTTCGTAGGGATAATGAAAAGCCACAGGGAAAAAAAAAACAGAAGAAAACAATGGTCTGGTTTCGCTTAGTGTCCCAAGACTCAAAACCAGTCAGAACCGGTCGCTGCTGGAGCTGAAGGCAGTGACTGTAAGTGTCGTATGGAAGGAAAAGGGCCCAATCCAGATGGAAAATTACACAGCTTTTCCTGAGGACTTGAAATTGCTCTGACATTGAGTCACTACATGATAAACGTCTGATCTTACCCTGGCTGGCTCCGCTCTCATCATCTGACCAGATTAATTCCTCATTGAGATCAGCGCCTTGCACTGGTCTCAAAAGAGGGAAAGCAAGGGCTAGCTCGCACCCTCAGGGTTCGTTAGCCTGCTGGATGTGCCGGGAACTTACATGCCTGACTGTCTGATATTTGCATCATTGTTCCATTAGACTTAATTCTTTCTCCTTTGATTCGATTCCATGAAATCTCCTTAAACTCTGACAGCGTTGTCGGAGTCCTTTTATAGACAAGACATTACCCAGGTGCTGACCAAGAAGTAAGCGTTCGTAACTTCTACTCCGAGAATAAATTCCCAGGGTTTTGTTGCCTGAAATTCAAAATGAGGCCCTAGCCTAGACTGCAAGCTTTGTGTCTGGCTGAGTGGAAGCTTCACAGAGAGACCAAGTACTCCCTTGTGTCTGGGGAGTTAAGAGTTCCCTCAGCCCACATTTCTACCTGCAGGTTAGCTCAGGACACTAATCCCAGCATACAGCGCCAGGTGAGCACTGTTTCCATGGCAACGGGATGCAAGATGCTGACACATTCTGTCTTTAGCGCTGAACCAAATTCACTGCTCTGAAAAGTTACACACACACACACACACACACACTCACATACAAATTGCCTATGCTATGCACAGGGGTCTTTATACCAGCATTCACATATATGCATATACACATACCCAAGTATATGTGCACTTATACAAAGCATATAGCTATACACTTAAGTATGCCTGTGCTGACATGCTCACACTTGGATACACATACACACACCTTCCCATATATATATATATACATATATATGTGTATATATACATATATATGTATATATATATACTCACACATGCTTACAAATAACAGCCCATGTACATACCTGTGAGCATACTCTGACATGCACAAACACATTTATATCTGCATTCACTTGCCTCCGCTACTGTTCTTACTGCTATGACAGTTGGTGGTGGTGGTGGCGTGTCTGCGTGTGAGCATACACAGGCCACACAGTAAATGTGGCCAGAGGACAGCTTCCAGGAGTCAGTTCTCTCCTTCCACCCCAGATTCCAGGGACGGGACTCGGGTTGTTGGGTGTCTTCATTATTTTTCTGGTGCTCTGATAAAACACCATGACCAAGGCAACTTGTAGAAGGCCTGATGATTCCACAGAGATGGGTCATCACCATGGTGGTAGGGATGGGTGGCATGGGGGGTACAGAAACAGCTGAGTACTGGCATCTTTAACTGCCAGCAGAAAACAGAGAGAATGAACTTCAAGTGGTGCCTACCTTTTGAGACCTCCAAGCCTGTCCCCATGGACACAGCCCCTCTGGTGAGGCCACACCTCTGAAGCTTCTGCCCAACCCACTGAGAACCAAGCATTGAAATGTCCAGACTATGGGGACTTCTCATTCAAAAAAAAAAAATCCGGCTCATATGGTAGGTGCTTTTTCCTACCAAGTTTTCCCACAGCTGGCAGCTGCCCTTCTTGTGAATGACCCGAGTCTCTCCTGCTCATCTCCCAATAATTTTGCCCTCATGGTTCCTCACTGCTCAGGATTGGCCTTCACAGGACCACTTACCACAGATCATAGGATAGCTACTTGTCCGGACCCAGGTGTGTGTGTGATGGGAAAGGTGATTGCACTGGCCCCACGTGCATGGAGGATGGGACTGGAGAGTTCCCAGTATCCTTTGGGGCATGGATGCTCAGGCCCTATGGTGGCATTTTGACTGTCATTCTCAGGAAGTGGGCAGGCACCCCAGCCTGATGCTGGTGAGACTTGGGTCTCTGCCATTTCCTTGCGTTTGGTTTACTTAGCAAGCAGTGGAGAAGAAGCCAGCCCAGAGCCTTCGGTGGGCCTGAGATCATGTAAACCCTCAGAAATGGTGGAGATCTCTGTGAGTGTGATATGGGAGGCAGAGATGCTGGGCAGCTAGAGGGAGGGGACAGACCTTTCATCCCAGATTATTTGTATCGTGTTTAATCTATTATTAAGCACTTAACACTTTCAGACTTCCCATAGGCTAAAATTACCATTGTAAATGATTCCTGAGATCAAAGCAGGCACCTACAGGCCGGGGCGTGTGAAGGCCGTGTCTTCATGAGTTTTGTCTGATCAAAAGGGGCCTTAAGCATGCATGCTGGGAGGAGAAGACAGGACAGTAACGACGTCTGGTCGGAATCATCTGGGGGAGGAAACACAGTGATGTAGACCAGAACATGCAGAACCACACAGCAGACAATTGGAGCCCTGACCACCAAGCGCACCCTGCCAGCTAACAGTGTACTCCAGCCAGGGCTTTGGTCAAGTAGGTGCCCTCTGTGAACTGGCATTGGATGCCCGGGATGAAGGCGTAAGTCATAAACAATCCCACACCAGTTGGGAATTAAAGGGGT
>LOEQ01003485.1:55641-79711 GCA_001685075.1 Bramus lutescens
GCAGCTCCTCCCTCCCTCAAGAGTGCAGGTGTTGTGTTGCAGGTCGGGGTTGTTGCAGAGAGATGGCAGAGGCAGTCATAAGAGAGTAGTGGCCATGATACTGCAGCAGAGCCCCCAAGGAAGGCAAATACGGGAAAGGTACCTTGCCGGGGTGCCTCCAGGAAACTTCCAGAAGCATCCTGAGAGAGTAATCCTCTATTCTGGACCTGGGGGTGGAACCTGTGGTTTTCTAGCATCCACCTCATCTGTCATCAGGATTGTTGGAGAGAAGGTGCCTCGTGAGAACCAGCTGTCTAGCAGGAGGTTTCAGAGGCTCTGATAGAGGCAATCAAAGGTCTGTGCTTTGCCACAGCTGAAACCCCGAACCATGACACAAGGGCCTCCTCAGGCTTCAGCAACTGAAAGAAGCTTATCTTTTCTAGAATACCAGAGCCACTAAATGCAGAGCTTCTTTGAAGAAAACGGATTGATAATGGAGAAAATGATCCTTAACCTGCAAGGGGAGAATTCTTCCACTTAACAAGCTGCATCGACCACCGTTCAGCAGAGAGCATGCGAAGTCACAGCTTGTGAACCCAGCCGAGCTCTAAGCCACAGATGCCTCTCCGGAGCCAGCCACTGAGCCCGTGAAATGACCCTCAAATTTCTAATTAGCTACAGTGTTGACCAGCCCAGGACTTCAGGTGCCAAGAATGGAAACGCTTCTTCTCGGGGAGTTTATGGATTCAGTCAGTCACAATCTGAAGGGACTGATGCCGGCCAAAGCCTTAACTCCTTAGGATTCGGGGACTTGAACTCTGCTGAAGCAGGGAATTGTCTAAGGAGGGGATCGTGAGTAATGTAAAATTGCTACTTGTTCCCCACAGGAGGACTTGTAATTGTCTGTTGAAGACACTGTGGGTGAGAAGGTGCCATTTCGGTGAAGTTCATCCACAGGATGAGAACAAATTGCCTCCTTTGTTGCTACCTGCAAGACAGTCAGTCACGTGCAACTGGCTGTCTCCAGACACTGTTCCAAGCCACATGAAAGGTGGCCTGAAGATTGGCCATACTGGAATCCTCTATTCTTGGGGAGGCCCCCCCACTGCAGTCTCGACGAGAGCACAGTGTTTGCAGATCAGCCATCTAAGTCACCTTGGGTGAGTCATGCTACTCAGATACTGATGGGTGTCAGCCTAGATGCCCCTTAAGAAGTTCTGCTTAAGCTGTGATTAACACTGGAGGCAATAGACCGAGAAAAGCGGGCTGTCTTCCACATTAAGTGTGCCTAATGCAATCAATTAAAGCTGCGTTAGTTACTGGTAGCTTTTTCCTCTCACCAACTTTCCTCATTCCAAGTCAGTTTTGCATCACTGTCTGGAAACACCCAGGGGCATTATAATGATTGCTCAATGGTGCAGGAGGCCCAGCCCACTGTAGGCGGCACCATTCCCTATACAGGTGGTCTAGGGCTATACATAAGAAAGTATGAACTGGGAACAAGCCATCAAGCATGGCCCATGGCTCCTTCTGTACTTCTTTGGCTGGGAAGTGAGTTCCTGGCCTGGAGGCAGTGCTGTGTGGAATAGCAAACAGGCCTGCCTTCAAGTTCCTGTCTTGACTTCCCTCAAGGTTAGCCAGTGATCTGGAAGTGTAAGGCAAATAAATCCTTTCCTCCCCTAAGTTCCCTTGCTCACAGCGTTTGTCACGGCAGCGGAGATCAAGCTAAAAGAAAAGCTCACAAGCATGGCTGCTTTGTTCAGGGGTTTCTTGGGAAGGACACTATTGCTCAAAGGTCTCCCACCAAGAGCCCACCAGTGAGGCTTCTGCGGCTCTGCAAGCCCCGGTTGTCTTCCGATTCGCTGTGTGGCTATAAATCTCCCCTCGTCCCTCAGCCATATGTCGGTGGCTCCATTTGCAGCATGCCTTGGCTGTGCTCAGTCAGATGCGAGGCTCCGTCCAAATGCTCCATTGCCCAAGCCGAAGACCATTAGGCTCTGAGATGGGGACGACGGGTGGAGGATAAATGGAGTAAATTAAACATCTGATTTGGAGATGTGCTGCTGAACCCAGTCCAACCACAAATTAAAGCTCATTGGAGCCTATGTTTCCTGTGCCAGACAGTGTGGATGGGGAAGCCATGGAGGGGTGGGATAGGGATTCCGGGACGTAGATAGGGCTGTGTCCTCAGGATAGACAGAGCCTGGGCATCTCCCAGGAAAGGCTGCCCCACCAGCCACCAGCTAGGATTGTTTAGGAGTGTCATGTAGAACAGCCTTTTTGTGGGGCAGAGAGGTGGGGGACATGATACCAAGTTCAGAAATCTGGGCAATGTCTTTCCAGGCACTTTAGAGCCGAGTGAGCTAGGGTGGAAGGAAGGGAGGTCACCCCTGCCTCTGTCTCACGTAGGTCACCTGGGTAAGCATTCCATCTGCTGCCTCTACTTCTGTGAAATAGGACAGGGAATGTCTCCCTCACAGACACAGGGACAACTCCGAGTTGATCCAGAAGCTCTTGCTGGGAGCTGGCATGTGACAGATACACAGTGAGAAGACACGGCTACAAGATGCTGCGGCCGGAAGCTGTGAGCCTGGTGTGTGCAGAGGGCCTTACAGGAACTTGGTGCTCTCACAGGCATTGCCTCCGCTCCACTGAGCCTCTGCCTACTTGTAAGGGGACTAGTGATGAACCTAGTCCTGAGCTCTGCAGATGGCTCCTTGTGTACTAGGTGGCGTGGTCCATGGCGCCTTTTGTTTGTAATGATACGTGTGTGCATATGTGTGCATGTGTGTGCTCACACGCACGCTAGAGTGCTTGTAGAGGTCAGAGAACAATTTTGAACATTGGCTCTTATGTCTGCCTTGTTTGAGAAGGGGTCTCTGTTGTCCCCCGATGTGTACATCAGGCTAACTGAGAGCTCCCAGCAATTCTCCTGCCTCCATCTTCCATGCGTCTGTGAGAGTTCTGGAGCTACAGATGTTTACTACCGTGTTCCAGGTTGACATGGATTCTGTGGGTTTGCATTTGGGTCCTCAAGTGCACGTAGCAAGTACTTTACCCCGTGGTCCATCTCTTCAGCCTCTGTGATTCCCTCATGCTGGGTTCTCAGTAACTTGAATGACTCGCAGACCTACTCATGATACGCTTGCTTTGTAAGTCATTGTAACCCTTCTCAAAAACTAATGGGGAAGAAAAAGGCAAAGGAGCAGGGACCCATGGGCCCATGGTTGGGGAGTGTGGTCTGAAGTCAAGACTAATGTCCACACCTCAAGACCCGGATTGCTCATCCAACTCCTCATCCTCTGAGAGCAGGGAGAGCAAGGTGTGTGTGGGGGAGTTGATAGCAAGATGAGCTGTGGCCCCAGACCTGGCCAAGAACTGTCCCAGCTCATCTGCAGTGTACCTCTGTAACAGGGTAGGCAGAGCTGAGGGTGGCAGCACACACTGGACTAGCAAGTGCCCATGCTTGTCCTGCTGAGACCTGAATTCTTAGGTCTCTCGGCAGAGCTTGCTCTGGAAGGGTGGTCACCTAGAAGAGAGCTCCCTACCAAGGGCCTTTTCGCTGCAGCTGTCTTCAAGCAAGTTAGAACATTCCTTGTAGAGGTGCCAAGATGAGGATGCACACACAGGCTCCCCCCCCCAGACTTCTTGCAATTAGGAAACATCTACCTAAGGTGCAGGGGCTTGGCGTGGGGTCCCAGGCAGCTGGTGGCAGGAAAGAGGCATTTGTGAAACGTGACTCTCCTTGACCCCTCCCCCATCTTCCTGAGATGATGCCCGGGAGAATTGTCTGTATTCTGTCAATCATGCTTTAAACAAATGCTGATTGGCCAGGCAGGAAGTATAGATGGGAAAACCAGATAGGAAGTAGAAATGATGCAATAAGAACAGGAGAATTCTTGGAAGGAGGAAGTGGATTCCTCCCACTAGCAGGTTGTAATTTGTCCCACTGAAAAAGGTACTGAGCCACATGGCTAACATAGATGAAAATAATGGGTTGATATAAGCTACAAGAGTTAATAAGTAGCCTGACCTAATGGGCCAATCAGCTTTATAACTTATAGAGAGCTCTGTGTGATTTTCTTTGGGGCTTGCCGGCTGTGGGGTATCAGGCGGGACAGAAACCCCAACAAGCAGGGCCCCTCATGTTACACTGAGACCCTTCTGGTTCTTTCTAAGAAGATAGTGAGTGTCACAAGGAGGGAAAGGTGGGTGTGGTCTGTTTAAAGAGGGAAAGGGGTGGGCCAGTGAGCTGTAGGGGTCAAGAGTGGGGTGTTCTGCAGTGTGGCCATGTCTCCCAGGGACAGGGGCCCTGCAAGATGAGGAGAAGCTCCTCCATCTTGATGTTGTCCATCTGTCTGTCTCGGCCATGGTTCCCTTTCTCTTACGGCTCATCCCCACTATTTGGATGCCGGAGGCTGCCCAGGGCCTGACTGTATCTAAGCAATTCTGTCCGCGTCAAACCCAGGTAACAGCTGGCATGTTACCCGCGTGGCCAATCTGCTCATACTAAAGACCTGGATTGCTATGCTGCTGGTCACACAGAGGTAATGAAAATCCCTCTTGGAACATGAGGCAGAGTTCAATGTGAAGAATTCAGTACTGGGCAGGAGAGAGAGGGACAGAATTATGAATAGCCCACTAATGTCAACGACAGCTGTTTCCGAGCCAGGTCCGGGCTGCGCCTCTCTCAGATCCAGATGGTACTTTCTCCCCTAAAACCCAGTCTGTATTCCACCTCTCTTCTGCCTTCTCTTTCTTCAAGGCCTTAATTTTATGAGCTATTGCTTTGAAGAGGGGGATCATCAGCGGTTTGCCGAGAAGTTGTGCGGCTTCTAATTGCCTTCTGAAAATGTCTCCTTCGTTGCCGACAGCGACACTGTATGCTGGTGTGGTCATGATCTCCCGCCCGCTTTTCCTTTCCCTCTTCAACCGCAGGAAGCTCTGACCCCACCCCTACTGCCCCTCCCTGACCCAGCTCAACCACACTCCTCATGCATTCCTAACCAGCCAGAGCCAACTCCTCCATCTTTCCTGTGATCTTAACCTGCCCGACCTCTACCCAAGGACATAAGCGTGCACAACCACCTCTTTCTGAAGGGCTCTTTCTCACGCCTTCCCTTGTCCTGCTTCTTCTTCTCTTTTGAAGCTTTCCTCAAATGTCACTCCTGGAAGGACAAACCCTTTCTGCCCTATCACCATGTTTTATTCTGCATGGCCCCTTTGGGGCAATGTCATACATATGTACATGTACTGCAACTGCATGACAATGTCACATATGGACAATGTACTGCAACTGCATGACAATGACACATGTGTGCAATGCACTGCAACTGCATGACAATGTCACATATGGACAATGTACTGCAACTACATGACATTGCCACATGTGTGCAATGTACTGCAACTGCATGACAATGTCACATATGGACAATGTACTGCAACTACATGACAATGCCACATGTGTGCAATGTACTGCAACTGCATGACAGTGTCACATATGGACATGTACTGTAACTGCATGACAATGCCACATATGGACAATGTACTGCAACTGCATGACAATGTCACATATGGACATGTACTGCAACTGCATGACAATGCCACATATGTACAATGTACTGCAACTGCATGACAATGCCACATGTGTGCAATGTACTGCAACTGCATGACAATGTCACATATGGACAATGTACTGCAACTGCACAACAATGCCACATATGTACAATGTCAAATATGTGCAATGTACAACAACTGCATGACAGTGTCACATATGGACATGTAATGTAACTGCATGACAATGTCACATGTACATATACTGCAACTGCACAACAATGTCACATATGTACAATGTACTGTAACTGCATGACAATGTCTCATATGGAGAATGTACTGCAACTGCATGACATGCCACATGTGTACAATGTACTGTAACTGCATGACAATGTCACATGTACATATATTGCAACTGCACGACAATGTCACATATGTACCATGTACTTTAACTTCATCCACTCATTATTACCCCCACCTCTCTGAACCCTGTCCTTTCCACTAATCCCCCCTTCTGTTTCCATGACATTTTGAACTAAGGGCCACCCAGTTTTTTCAGCTTCTGTTATGTGCTCTACTGGGGTATGGGCACAGACCCATGACTACATGGCTGAAGAAAGTGATTCCCCCTCTGTAGCTGATGCTATCTTCAGGCAAGTGTGCAGGGCGTACGGCCATCTGCTAAGAATGAAGCCCCACATAGTCACAGATCTAGATCACCCCACTCAGCACCCAGTCCAAGCGCACACAAGGTGGTTAATGTGTTTTGAGACCATAGATATTTATTTAATATCTATGGGGTCTTCCTCTGACTCTTCCAATGCTTTTCTAAGCCTTCTCCTTCACACAGCTGTCTTTGAAGACAATAGATAGAAGCCAATGGAATCTACATGTTCATCAGTATCTCTCCAGGATCTTACTGACATGCATGTTTGGTCCAACCAGGTTTGTGCAGCTCCTAGGCCCAAGCACCCCAGCATGCTCCTTGATGCAGCTCAGTCCTTGATGGGTTGGGAACCGGTGGGATCAACCTTGGCCTTACTTCCTATGGCTGCTTTTTCCTTTATCCTCAGCATCCCCTGACTGATTTTAAGCCATCACGGCCCAACTATTCCCACGTGAGGCTCCAGCTCAGGTTATCAGCTGAGGGGTGGCTCACCCACAGTCCTCTTCCTCCGCCAACTGCTGGGCACGGAACTGAAGGAGGCAGACAGCGGAGGCAGCTGGCAGCTCTCACTGGCTGACAGCAAACCCTCTTCCCTCCAGAAGTCCCTCCCTTCCCCTTCTGGCCTGACACTGAGGGAGGATGTTCGAGAGCTGATGTGAGCTCACTGCTGAGGCTTCATTCCCACTCCCATCAGACGGTGGGAAGTGTCTTCTGTTCTCCCTCCAAGTTCTGCTGAGATGATGCTCTAAAGTTGGCAGGCAGAAGAGAGGGGACTCGTGGTCCTCCCTCTAAGACCTCCTGTGGGTACCAAGGGAGTCTGGAGTTCACATGGATGCTGGACGTAGAGCTAAGCAGACAAAGAAGCTGGAGGAGAATGGGTATCATGGGACGACGCTGGCATCCATGGGATTTTGTCACCTTCAGAAGGACTCTGCCATCCACAAGAGGACTCTGGTGCTCTTGGGAGGACTCTGCTATACATAGGAGGACTTTGATGCTCTTGGGAGGATAATGTCTTCCACAGGAGGACTCTGCCATCAATGAGAGGGCTCTGTCATCCACAAGAGGACTCTGATATCTGAGGAGAACTCTGTCATCAGTGGAAGACTGATTCTGTCACCCACAGAAAGTGCGCTGTTCACAACTGAGGGGAGATTGTCATACATTGCCAGTCCTGGTCATCTACAGGAGGTCTCTGGACATGTTAGTGCAGGGAAACTCCTGAGCGTAGAGAAGATCAGACCTGGTTTTGAATTGTGCTGAGGTTCCTTTCCTGGGTCAGAATGGAGAAGCTGTGGCTGTATGGAGTAAGAAGGCATCCAGAGCGACATTGTGGATTTAGTTATGACAGTGGGCCAGGGCCATGGCAGTATGGGATAGACCAGAGCTGCTGGGAGGGAGGACTTGGAGCTCAGTGATGGGATCAGCACCTGTGGTCCACTCTGGGGCTCTGAGGATGCCACAGGTCTGCCCCTCTCAGCATCTTCCACATCTCCTGGCCTCAGCAGGAGCTTAGCCTCCTCCCCACCCAAGGAGCTGAGGTGGTGCCTCCCTCCTGTCCAGGCAAGAGCGCCTCAGTGCCCAAATTCTGCTTCGCCTGGCTGAAGCACTGGGGTCTCTAGGTAGGAGAGTGGTTTCCCTGGGTATTGTAGGGACTGTACTGAGAACGGCGAGAGTCTCTCCCACCAAACATGTGGTGTCTCTGTTTTAAGGGGCACAGCATTATAGACCCAGATTCCGAAGGGGGCTGTCAGTCAGTGCCATTCATCAGCCAAGTGGGGGCAAATGTCAATCATGGTGTTAAAGAGGAGACAGGGAGGAAAAGAACAGGGAAGGAGGGAGGGGAGGGGAAGAAGGGGAGAGAAGGGAGAGAAGGGAGAGAAGACAAGAAGAGAGGAGGGAGAAAGGAAACAGGAAGGAAGTTGAGAAAGGGAAGGAGGACATGAAGGAAGCCGGGATGACGGAACAGAGGGGGAAGATGCCTGACCTGAGAAAGACCCTGGTCCTTGTGTGTGCACACGTCTTAGGCGGGCAGGGATAACCCTACTGAGGCTTTTCTCCAAGACCCCTGGAGGTCCTAAGAGGAGAAGATTCCTGTCGCTCTGTTTTTGTGCACACCTGAACTTTTCAGAATTGTCAGCTGTAGAAGGCAGAGCTGCTTAGCTCTCCCGTAGGGTCCTGTCCTCTGCTGGTGTTGCCCCAGGGCCTTGTGGGAGCTGCAGGGATCCAGGCTGACTGATCCTTTATGAGCAGAACCTTCCCACCGGCTCCCAAGCTCTGGAGGCAACCCTTCCTCCTTGCGTTTCTAACAGCTAAGCTTGTTCCTACCTGTTTTGTTTTGTTTTTAAATTGGCAAAGGCTTCATTCTTTTGATAGAAATGTTCTTTGTGAAAATGTAAATCTAATGGATAAGCAAACAAATATCTCCCATAAAGCCGGCACTGTTTTGATTCAAACACAAGCGAATTCCTGAGGCACCTCTGGATTTTGATGGAAATAGGGCTGGAAGGAGAACAAAAAGGCAGCCGCCCCGTCTTTGTGTGCACAGGGGAGTTTTTGTTCCCCCCTTTCTCTTCCTTCTCCCCACTTTCTGTCCTTGCTCACTCACCCCCACCTCATTTCCATAATGAACTTGTTCAAGCAGTACCTTTGTATCTTTTAAATCTCTTTTATGCGTGGTGTGTGTGTGTGTGTGTGTGTGTGTGTGTGTGTGTATATACAGGTATGTTGTGCAGTGCATTTGTGGAGGTCAGAGAACAACCTTGAGTGTTGATCCTCATATTCCACCATGTTTGCCACTGGGTTTCTTGCTTGACACTGTATAGGCCAGGCTAGAGGGTCTGGAAGATTCTAGGACTTCTCTGCCGCCTATTCTTTAACAGGAGTGTAGGGATTGCAGATGTGGGCTCCTCTGTCTGCCTAGCTTTACCTGGGTTCTAAGCATCCAAACTCAGGTCCTCAAGCTCACACAATAAGTGCTTTATCACCGACCCCCACCACACACACAACCCACACGCTTGTCTTCACAGGGAGTCAGGTTTGCACTCTTTCATTCAGAGCTGATTCCTTCCCAAGAGTGAGTAGAATGCCTACCCTCCCAAGTGCGGGCCGAGGATGGCCCTGCTGTGGCCCCCTTGCCTCAGAGCTGAGCATACCAGTGCACCTGCTCAGCCATCACATTAGCTACAGAAGGAGGTTGTGCAAAGATGTCTCTTGGATTTATTGCTGTTAATACAGCAGAATCCAATAACCACTGTTCCTTTAATAAACAGCATGTCTGCTTAACTGGGCCAATGGCCAGGGGACAATGCAGGAGCTCTGTATAAGCTAGTTTTATGAGTCCACTCCCTTTCTGGGGGAGGGTGGGCTCCCTGCTTCTTCCTCCCTTCAAGTGAGCAGTGCAGCCTAAGGCCTCAGTTGCAATACTGCTGAGGTCTACCCCAACAAAAGTTACAATGACAGCTGACACTACACACGGCTGTATGAGATGCTTCTGTCCATGTGGTGGTCTCAGAAACTCTTGTCAGCCTTCTCTGGCTGGGACAAGTAGATCTTCTTGAGTAACTGGGAGTTTGGAAGAAATTAAGCACCTAGTTCACAGTACCAGTTGAGACCACACCCACTGAGACAGACCTGTTGGCCTTGCGATTCCAGATGCCCCACCCCGTTAGCCTTTCCAGAACAAGGAAGTTCAGCTCAGAGCAGAGAGCCTCTTCCCACTTGTCCCTCAGCCTAGCCAAGGAGGACTATGGGTAATGAATGAGCTGTCAAGCGCGGGCTGGGATTCTTCTCTCTAAGGCCAATGCAAAGCAGATCAAACTGTCTCTGCTTCACCACCACTTCCCAAGTGAAACAACTTTAGCCTGAAGGGAGAAATCAACGTTCAAAGCCCTTAGTCATTTTTTAAAAAGATAGTGCTGTATCTAATACAATAACGGAAGTCCGTCTCAGGAACTCAGCCCCACTGGTGGAGGCTGCTGCAAGGGGTGGAAATTTTGGGTGTCATGAGAGCCCCAAGAAGAGGCAGAAATGGGGGCTCTTGTCAAAGAAACTGCTGACCTCCAACTTGACCAGACAAAGCCGGAGCTGTTTCTGTCCCCGATTACTTTGCTACCAAGGTGACACTGAGTTCACCCTTAGTGCCAAGTGGACCTGGGGGGCAGCATTGTTCAACTCCACTCAAGTCTGCCTGGAGCTGGCAGTGGAGAAAACCATTTTGGTAGGAGAGCCCTGAGGCAGGGTACGTGTGTGCCTGGCGCAGGCACGTGTGTCTATTTGTGTGCACGCATCCACACATGCATGCATGTGTGTGCCTCTCTGTTGACAGCAGCAAGAACTAGGAAGAGGCCCTGTTTTCTCTCAAACCCATTTTCCCTGTAGCCTTTAAGTCAGCAGGATTACCAGGCCGGGAGCCGGTCCTTTGCTGGCTTCAGCAATCTGTGAATTCTCCTCAGAGTCAGCACTGTGAGGTGTGGAGCTTGGAACAAAAGCCCTCCCCAGCTCTGTCCCTCCTTCCCAGGCCTGCTCCATTCTGCTGAGGAGCAACGGACACTGCTTTCTGTGATAGTGCACATCCTTCGGAGAACACTCCTGTACTCCAGCCTGCTGAGGTATGTGTGCGTCTACAGCATGGGGCGGGTGGCCAGAGTTTCAGCTGCCCTCTGCAAAAGAGAGGGAAAATTTTCTGAAGCATCCCAGTTAGAGCATTTCAGCCACAGAAGTTCGTGCCTGCTGCAGGCCCTGACTCTGCCCAGGCCCTTAATGAGGAATAGGTGTGCTTTCCTTTCAGGCTCCAAGGAGTTTAAACAGTGACCCCCCCTTACACACACACACACACACACACACACACACACACACACATACCAGGCCAGGGGCACTTTGTTCTTGAAGGCTAGCAGCAACTGCTTTCACCAGTGACCTTCCTCTGACTTTGAGGGTTATCTTTTAACTAGGACTGGGAAAAAAGAACCTTGGGGTGTCCCCCTAGAGCCCATCACCTTATGGGGCTCCCTAGATCCCATCACCTCATGGGGATCCCCTAGAGCCCATCCCCTCATGGGGGTTCCCCTAGAGCCCATCCCCTCATGGGGGTTCCCCTAGAGCCCATCCCCTCATGGGGGTCCCCCTAGAGCCCATCCCCTCATGGGGGGTCCCCTAAAGCCCATACCCTCATAGGGGTCCCTCTAGAGCCCATTACCTCATGGGGCTCCCTAGATCCCATCACCTCATGGGGGTCCCCGTAAAGCCCATACCCTCATAGGGGTCCCTCTAGAGCCCATCACCTCATGGGGCCCCCTAGAGCCCATAACCTCATGGTGGTCCCCCTAGAGCCCATCACCTCTTGGGGGTCCCCCTAGAGCCCATCCCCTCACTTTGCAGACTCCCATGAATTCTCCCCCCAACATCAACTTCAGCATCTCCGTGTCCAGTACACTCAGGACACGTGAAGAAGAAGCTGATCTTGGCATCTGGATATTACTTAGACTAAACCCCCAAGGCCAGGTCTGCTTTTCCAACCACCTTCGTGGTGCCTTCTGTCCCAGTGATGATACCGAGGGAGCAAAGGTGCGACTCTGTACACGGAGTCATGGTGAGACAAGGGGACAACCTCTGGGGGCTGTAGGAGAACACGCCACATTACTGCAGAGTGGATGGTGTAAAACCTTAGTGCACAGAGAAAAATCACAGAGAGCAAAGAGTCTCCTGATGGGAGCATCTGACGGCATCTCAACCTCATTCCCAAGGTAGGAGAGACTCAGTAGAGCCCAGTTAAGCACCCACTTGCTCTGACTGCCCCTGCCGTCTTGCCCTTCTAGCTGAGTGCATAGTGAAGAATCGGGGTGCTCTCTGAAACCCGCAGGTGTCAACGATGCCCTTGAGACGCCACAAGAGTGTCAGGCAGGAGTCGGTAGGTGGATCCCATACACAGACCCAATCTCATAGCTCTGGAAAGTTAATTAGTTTTTTCTCTCCTTTCTATAGAGTCTGAGAGGCGGGCTGGCTGGAGTCCACACTGAATGGCGTCCACCACATTCCTGTGTATATCCAGCCTAATTTAATTTTGAAATTACGTCGGAAAACGTGTGAAAACACCAATTGCGAGGCATAATTTAGAAAGCCCATTATCTGCTAGTCGCCTGCCAATAAAGAACGTTCCGACTGTGAAGGCTCCGGAGTGTTTGGCTCCAAAAGAAGAGTTGCTTTTTTGAGGTCCCCACCTCTCTTGATCGCAGTGGTTAATAGGAAGAATTTGCCCACAGATCATAATGAGGTGACCATTTATCTGAACCCCCAGAAGATTAATCCTTTGTTAGAAAAAAGTTGGCTCAAAAAGTATGCTGGGGATGCCCGCCTCCTGAGAATCCTGTCACAAGCATGGTGTGGGCAGAGTGAGCCAGACCTGGGGCTGGAGAGAATGGCTATAATTATTTCCTTTGGCCATGATTCCTGCTTCTAGAATTTATTGCAAACAAGTTGTCAGGCTTCAGGAAGCTCTGATTTTGCAGTATCAGCTCACAGGGTAAAATATTAGAGGGGAATAGTTTATATGCTGTTATCACACCCTGTGGGGGTCGTAATTCTCCTGGTGCCAATTAGAGTTTCAAAATTCAACCTGGGAGAGATATCAGTTGACTGCCCCTCCACCTCTAGCCCCAAACCAAACTGGACCTCATCATGGCTGGTGGAGGGATTAAATACAAGTTTGTATCTGCGTTGCTAGGATTTGATTAGAACAACCTATCCCTATCAAGAAAAAAAGAGTGTGTGTATGCATGCAAATACAAAACTGCCCATAGAATTCTAAGTATTTTAAGAAATTAGTTTCAGTCACTAAAATGCCAAGTGATGTGAATTAATTTATGTAATAGATATAGTTCAACGACACTGGCCATAAACCAAGCATCTGTCTTTAAAAGCCATCCTTTTGAAACACCTATGCAATGGAATGTGAATACGTCCTCTCAGGGGAAGAGTGTCTGCTGGAGAACTGGTTGCGGTGTCTCCTTGCTGGCCCACTTCTCTACCCACGGCCTCATTCTTAGGCAAAGCAGTTACTTTCACTTGTTTCTCTGATCGTCTAGCCGTTCAGAGCCGTGACTGGGTGCTGTGCTCAAAAGTGTCCCATTGTTGGTGCAAAAGATTCTGTAAAGAGGACAAGAGAGGCCCAGTGTGATGGCTCGGCTGGTAAAAGATGCTTGCCACCTGGCCTGAGGACTCCGTTCAATCTCCAGGATCCACATGAGGGAAGGCGGGAACTAGCCTCATCAAAAGTTAGCCTCTGCTGCCCAGGTGCACGTTGTAGCATGGACAGACAGACAAACAGACACACATACACATGCACACACATAGAAAATGCTTGAAAGAATACAAAGTCTGGGTTATGTAGGGCAGCATGGGTCATGCAGGGACCAGTTATGATACATGACAAACTCCTGAAAAATAACCCACAATTTTATTTACACTTTAAAACTTACTCTTTTCTTGCTGGGCCTGGAGCTGCAACAACAGATGGCCTCCTGGCTGTGAGGTTGGTCCCCATGCGTGGAAAGCCCCTATCTCCAAGCCTTGTCCCTTCAGAGCTGAGAAAAGAAAGGCGAGGAGAGGGGATAGGAACAGGAGTGGGAGGGGAAGTAGAAGGATGGAGGGGGTCAGCTTCCTTCTTTACTGTCCAGTAGCCTGGACGGTACCCACCACATTGTTGGGGAAGGTTTTTTCAATCTACTGACGGGCTCTCCAGACACTCCCAGGAATAGCATGCCGTCGTCTCTCTGGGACCCCATAATCCAGTCAAGGGGACATCACATAGGTGTACCTTGTGCCAGAGGCACTACCTCATTCATCCATTCAGCTTTTCTCCTCATGGCGGAAACATTTGGTGTCAGGGTTCTCAGGGAATGAACTGATGTGTTCGGAGGTTCACACTCCAGAAAGGATCCTGGTGCAGCAACACATTCCGTGGGTGCTTCCTACAGAGCCCGTCCTTGGGGCTCCACCAATGAGCTTGCTGATTCTCTGAACGCAAAATGAATCATAACACTGACTTACTGACTTCCCTGGCTCCCCAGGCAGAGATTCCAGAACATTTCGGCCTCCATCGTCAAATGGGTCAATTCCTCAACAAGCATGTCCCTCGTGCATAAAATGATGATATCCACCTGGAGAGGTCTTGGGAAGGCCAAAGCAGAGTCATATGGAGGAAGCCTACTCAGAGGCCACGCCAGGCCACAGCTCCATGAGGTCACCCACTCAGAAGCCACGCCAGGCCACAGCTCCATGAGGTCACCCACTCAGAGGCCACGCCAGGCCACAGCTCCATGAGGTCACCCACTCAGAGGCCACGCCAGGCCACAGCTCCATGAGGTCACCCACTCAGAGGCCACGCCAGGCCACAGCTCCATGAGGTCACCCACTCAGGCCACACCAGACCACACAGCTCCATGAAGCTCCCAGAACTTTTTACTGCAGGGACTCTGACCCGTTGCATACAGGTGCCCTCAGGGTCATATCTTGCATCTCTGCCCCACCCAGATGAAGTGTTTGGATTCAGAGTTGACATTGTCCATTTTCTCCCTGGGCTATCCTGGGCTGTCCCAACATCAAGCCCCTCAGAATCTGACTTTGGGGGAAGAGGATCTCTCAAGAGGTCACAGAGTTGAAATGAAGTCAGTTACCTGGGCCTGATGCCATGGGTATCCTTGTAAGGGTGAAAAGGGGGGCAGGAAGATGGCCCAGTCAGCAAAGCATAAGAACCCCAGTTCAGATTCCTAGGCCTGTGGTGCTGGCCTTTAGGTTAGTGACCAGACAGTCTGACTAAATCGTTGAGCTCCTGGGTCCCTGAGACTCTGGGACACCAGTGTCAATCTCTGGCCTCCACACACCCATCGACACACATGCACATACCATATACCTACATGCATACACATGAATATGTACATACAAATGTACACCTATGTACAGACACACTGTTGAGCTTGCTAAGCTGTTTCTTTAGGGTCTGATGTCTGCATCCTTCACAGGCCATCGACAAACCAGGCTAGTTTAGCTCAGTTTTCTGAGCAGGGAAAAGTTTTCAAACGACTCCTGGACAGAGTAATTTGATTTGCTAAGAAGCAGAGTTAAAAGTAAATTGCGCTAAATTAATATTGATTCAAATTAAGCCATTTATCTCTTTATGCATTTCAACTCCACATCAAACACAATTATGGCTCCAGCTACCCCACAGCAAACACAGTTGCCAGTTAAATCACATCTTGTGCTGGTTTTCCTTGTCTGAGAATGGAACATGCTGTGCGCAGACTCAAGGACACACATACAGGCTCACACACGCCCAAAGCCTCAAGCTGTTTGCAGTGGCTGTTTGCTGCTGCCTGAAGCAGAGGCAAGGGAGACGTTGGCATCTCTCCATGGTCCTGAGAGATGCAAGGTGGCTGAGTTTCCCTTAATTGCTCTGAGCTCGGCCTCTGGGTTCTGGGGACTCCCGTAGCTTGGCCTCATTTGCAGACATAACAGGGAGATGCTGAGTAGGCAATCTGTGCCTGCCTTCTGGGTGGTCCAGGGACACTATTCTAGTTTTATTCTGTTGCTATGATAGACGCCATGGCCAACAATAACATGGCAAGGCTGAAGAGATGGCGCAGGGAGTCAGAGCATTGACTGCTCTTTTAGAGGCCTTGGGTTTGATTCCCAGCACCTGCTCACAGTTCACAATTGTCTATAACTCCAGTTCTAGGTGATCCAATGGCCTCTTCAGGCCTCTGTAGGTACTAAGTTCACATGTGCACAGACACACACGCAGGCAAAAGACTCATAAAAATAAAATAAAATAACTTGGGGGCGGCGTGTTTGTTTTATTTTATACCTCCAGGTCCCAGTCCATCGCTGAGGAAAGCTGAGGTAGGAATTCAGGCAGGAAACAAAGCGGAAATGACAGGGGAATGCTTACTCTCTCACTCTCTTACACATTCCGGGGCCATCTGCCTAGGGATGGTGCCACCCACAGTGGGCTAACATAGGCCACTTATCCAGAGCAAGGAGATGGTGTGTCCCCATGGCAGTTCTCGCTGGGAGCGTGTGTTTGAAAAGGACACAGTTCTACAAGAGACCCTGAAACCCAGGACAAGGGTAAGTGATAAAGGATCTCACATGCTTGGCATCCAGCGCACATCCGGGTACTCAAGCTCACACACTGTGTCCAGCCTGTGCTGCTCTAAGACATGGAGATGTCTGGGTTATTTTCCTCATGGCTGTGGCAAATTACTGATGAAAACGACGTAAGGCAGCAAGGTTTTGTTTTGTCCAAGGAAGAATCCACAGAGGCTGCAGAAACTTGACAGGTGATCACATCACATCCACAGTCAGGAAGCAGAGAACAACGAACACTGATGCTCAATTTGCTTTCCTAATTTTGCTCAGTCTGAGACCCCAGCCTATGGAGGGTGCTGCCCACAATTACAATGATTTTCCCTTTCCAATTAAACAAATCTAGATGTTAGTTCACAGGCATGACTGGAGCTGATTCTGCATCCTGCAAGGTTTGGTTATCAAAATGAACCATAAGAGAAGGACATTAATAGCACACGGTGTCAGCACACATGGTGTCAGCACCACACACAGTGTCAGCACACGGTGTCAGCACACATGGTGTCAGCACCGCACACGGTGTCAGCACACATGGTGTCAGCGCAAACGGTGTCAGCACATGGTGTCAGCACACATGGTGTCAGCACCGCACACGGTGTCAGCACACATGGTGTCAGCACATGGTGTCAGCACACATGGTATCAGCAAACATGGTGTCAGCACACACAGTGTCAGCACACGGTGTCAGCACACACGGTGTCAGCACACATGGTATCAGCGCATGGTGTCAGCACACATGGTGTCAGCACACACAGTGTCAGCACACGGTGTCAGCACACACGGTGTCAGCACACATGGTATCAGCGCATGGTGTCAGCACACATGGTGTCAGCACACACAGTGTCAGCACACGGTGTCAGCACACACGGTGTCAGCACACATGGTATCAGCACATGGTGTCAGCACACATGGTGTCAGCACACAATGGCCAATGCCAGGCTGCCTGTGACTCCTGGATCTCAGCCGACTGAGGACTCCACACCCTCAGTGAGAAACCCACCGGGATGGCAGGAACTGTTAGTCTTGAGTGACAGTTTTCCAAGTCTGCAGAAAATCAGAGTCTGATTCTTCCAGGGAAACAGCATGGCTCTCCAGGGACATCTCCCTACCAGCAGCTGTCAGACTCCAGCTTAGAACCACCCTAATTGTGCCAGTGGCAATCCTGAGATCTTGCCCAGGCCTGAGAGCTGGGGATCCAGCTCCACTAAGATTCACCCCTCTTCCATCAAACTGGGGACCCTGTGTTGAGACTTGTTTCCCATTTTCATGGAGACACCAAGGACATGCCTCTGTCCTTCTGAGTTAACTTTTGATCTATGACCCCATCTCTTCTATCTTGGAAGAGCCCTATGCTCACATCCTAAGGAGTGCAGCCTGGTACCTCTGTATGGCAGAGGTCCAAGATCAAACTTGGGCAAAAGGACTCTTTCTGAGGCTCCTGGAAGTGTTGCTGGCCATTCCCACAACTCTTGAGCTTTTTGTAAAATGTATTTTGATGATATATACTCTCTGTTTCTCTAACTCCTCCTAGATCCACCCCTTCCTCCTCCACCCCAACTTCCTGGCCTCTTTATATATTCTTTAATAACCTTGGGGTGGCTGACATAGCTATTTACAGACGAGCATTCCACAGACACTGACCGCTTATCCTCTGCACTCTGACCCGCTGTGAATTTCTGCAGTGACCTATGTCCATTGCACAAAGAAGCGATTTCTTCTTGTGTGGACAATGCCAGGATGGCATGAGGGCTACCCTGGTAACCTCTCACCCTACTGATCTCATTTTAGCTTAGTTCCCTCTTCACAAACACCTTCAATCCACTCCTCACACTAACACTCTCACACTTATACAGCACACTCTTGAGAGCCTGGAGTTCAGACATCAACATGGGAATTTGGGGGGACACAATGCTTCCCTACATGTGTGTTTTCTTTGTGGAAGGATCTGACTCGATGGTCCATCTGATGTCCTGACCCTGTGACGGTATAATGGAACATGGCTCAGCTTTTACAGCCTCATCGCAGCATCCAGGAGAAAGAGGTTCACCAATGATGCAAGATGTCCTTCTGTGTGTTGAGAATATGTGTTGCTTTTGTTGGTTGATGAATAAACCTGCTTTAGTCTATGGCAGAGCAGAATATAGCTTGGTGGAATAGCCAAACTGAATGCAGGGAGAAAAAAGGCAGAGTCAAGGAGATGCCAGTAGTTGCTGGAGAATCAAGATGTGAGGTAACAAGACATGAGCCTCATGATAAAATATAAACTAATAGAAATGGGTTCATTTAAATGTAAGAGCTATACAGTAATAAGCCTGAGCCATCAGCCAAATGTTTACAATATTAAGCCTCTGAGGAATTATTTTCTAAGCAGCTGTGTGACTGGGTGGGACACAGAAAAGCTTCCAGCTACACCCTAGATCTATTCCAATGGAACCACAGCTACTCCATGCCTGACATAGCACTCAGTCACAAAGATATGAAGTTGGTTCTATGACAGAAGGTAATGCTTCTTATGTCTATCTTGGGCTGACATAACATCTCCTGGGAAGGATGAGAGTGATTGCTGTGATTGATTAGTCATGTCTGCATGGGAGCACACCGTGGGAACAGCGGCTCATGTGTCCTGAAGTTCCCAAGACCAACTTACCCTGAGTCTCCTCCGGCAGCTGACAGTCGAGTTTGGAAGTGGTTGCACAGTTCCCCTGTAATTTAGAGACAAAGTTGGAGCTGAGCTCTTTGAATTCAAATTCCCAACTTATTATTGAATGTTCCCCCAGAATATTCACACACAGGACTTTGATGATTAAAACATAAAAACCAAGGTTGTTCATTGATTTTTTTTGAAAATGTGAATAAAGAAAATTATCAGAGATGTTCTCAGCTTGTTGTAGAGGTCTTCTCTACTGTCGTAGTGGAAACTGTAGAGTGGGGTCATGGGGCTGAAGAGCAGGTCATGGGATGAATAAAACCCAATTGAGCCCACTTGCTAAGCTCCATTACCCCAGAGGATGTGCTGTCAGAGAGTTAAATGTAGAAAAGACTGCATGGGTTGGAGACTTTTCACGGTCAGCGTTTGACTGATTCTTGAGGGTTGAGCAGAAATCCCTCATGCAAGGAAGAGTAAGGAAGTACCCGAGAGGTGGGGTGAACAGAGCAAGGCTCAGGTGAAAGAGAGTTCCCGAGAAACCGTTACATATCCCAAGAGGCGGAGGCAAAGAAGGGCGAGTGGACAGACACCCCAACCACACTGGGTTTCGGGCAGTACCCTTTACCCCAGCTAGACATCTGGGCTTTCTCCAAAGCCATTGCCTCTCAGCAGTCTCTGCTGTCCCTTTAGCCATGACCACCAGGCCTAGTGACCCACAGAGGCTCAGAGAACTCAACCAAGTCTTTATTATAACTGTGATATCTCATTACAGCAAAAGCCAATTGATGAAACCCAGCAAAAGAAAAGGCAGGCCAGGCATGAAGCTGCAACGGCCTAAATGAGGTCATTCCAGCCGATGATGGACAGGAAGCAGCAGCTTGGCAAGCCCTACTTCCTCCTCCAGCTCCTCCACAGCTAAGCTAAAGCCCCTTCATGAGTTATGTGACAAGTATGATATTTAATGCATTTCCTAGAGTGAAACAAAATGAAAACACAGTTAGTGAGTGTGTCTGAGGAAACTTCTGGAACATACTGCATTCACACCGAAGAGTCTTGTGAATCAGGTCAGCAGATTGTGCTGGTCACCAAGGAAGCTTCATCTGTCAATAAGGTCTTGCCCAGAGAGAAGAAAAGAGGTGGAAACACAGTGCCCTCTTGTCTGCCTCTCTTATGCCAAAGGCATAAGCTATGACATCCCTTCTCTCCTGCTCTTGGATTGGGTTCATCCAGAAGCCGGTAGTCACGGTCGGCCTTTCCCTGCATCTGCTGTCACCTCTTCATCATGTCAACATCCTCAGACTCTTGTGCTGTGGCTCAGATTCTCCCTTCTCCAGCCTCCTGAGGAAATCCCTGCCGGCTGCCATCCACCGCCAACTGCCTTGTTCAGGTGCCCGTCCTTGCCCCTCTTTACCTGGTCATCCTCTCTCAGGACCTTGATTACCTAAAAACCCACACTTGGCAGCCTCACTAACTTGAAAAATGTGCCGGTCCCATGAATCCTCAGAAGGGTGCACTAGAGGAAACCCAGACCAACTTCCCAGGAATGGAATCAGAGCTGTTCACACACTGCTACTCAAAGACCTTCTGCCAGCTGGGTGGTGGTGGTGCATGCCTTTATCTCAGCACTTGAGAAGCAAAGGCAGGTAAATCTCTGAGACCTCTGAGTTGGAGCTCTGCCTGGTCAACAGAGTAAGTTCCAGGGCTACACAGAGAAACTCCATCTTGAAGAAGAAGTTGCATCAGTGTGTGACTGGCTTATGCTTATGTCTGGGAAAAGAGGTCAAAGCAGTCCTCATGGTGGAGGAACCATCTGTAGACTATCACTCACACTCTCATCCCTGAAGCCCTGGACACAGAGGTGATTCCTATAACTTTGCACCACCCTAGCTCACAGCCCAGACCTAAGGAGGTGTACATGGGTTCTAAAATCTTGAGCCTTCAGGTTTCACAGTGGAGAAGCTCTCTGCGTGTGAGTCACTTCCTTCCTTATGGTCCTGAACGTGCTTCGTGCCACTCTCCTTCCCAGAAGCCATCGCTTCTGTTTTCCCCTGATGCCAGCTCGTTGCTCTGCCTCAGGCCATCCTGGCCTCAACCCTCACTCATGTCTCATCTCTTACACAGCCACCCTCACTCCACGACTCAGTCCTAGTTACCTTTTGATATCGACTTGACACACCCTAGTGTCACATGAGAAGGGAGTTCCAATTGACTGGCGCCATTGTGTACATTCTCACTTGGCCACCAAGCAGTCTTCCTCTGGTGTGACAAATGACAGGGGTAGAGCTAGTCCTTGGGATTCTAACCTCTTCCTGTCAGGTGAGACGGGAGAACCTCAGAATCCCCATATGAGTGTGTCTGGAAATTTTATCTGAAACCATTGTCCTGTTTGAAGGTGGGTGTGCCTGTATTCACCAAGAGGGGGCCACTGATCATCCCCGTTCAGGCAGCTAGACCCTAAAAATCACAGATCATCACTGTGGTATGTGGCACTAAACATTGTGAGGCCACAAACCAAGAATGAGGCAAATAATAGTAAAGAGGACAGCGGGGTCATGGCAAATCACAGTCCCCTGACTCACTGAGCCCATCATATGTGTTCTGAAGGCCCACAGGCTCAGAGTCAAAGTCCTTCATGGCTACCTGTGTCTTCCTCACCTAGCTCTGCATCATGACTGAAATGTGGACTCTCTCTCCCCCATCACATGCACACGCCCTTTCATGTGGTTGAAAGCTTGGTTCCCAGGGATGATGTGAGATGTTACTCTGCATGCTGGGAATATGGTTTCCCCCTCCCACCGGTTACTAAAGAAGCTGATCTGGCCAATAGCCAGGCAGAATAGAACCAGGCAGGAAATCCAAACAGAGATACATGGAGAGAAAGGGAGGAGTCAGAGGGGTGCCAGCAGCCACTAGGGAAGCAAGATGTGAGGTAACAAGCCATGAGCCTTGTGGTACAATATCGAATAATAAAAATGAGTTAATTTAACTTGTAAGAGCTAGTTAATAATAAGCCTGAGCTAATAGGCCAAGCAGTTTTAATTACTATTAAGCCTCAGAATGGTTATTTGGCAACTGGGGGCTGGGAAAGAAGCTTCCAGTTACATAAGGACACTTTGGGAAGCTGAGGAATCTTGGGGTTATACTTAAAGGAAGTGAATCACTGAGGGGTGAGTCTTGAGGCTGAGAGTCTGTCCGTCCCTCTGATGCTGTCTCTGCTTTCCGTTCCTCCAAGATATAAAGGTGATGAGTCCAAGCACCTACCACCATAGGGTCACCTGCTGCCATGCCTTCTCGACCACAGCTGCCTCAAAGATGAGTCAAAAGAAACCCGTCTTCTCTTACATTGCTTTAGCCAGGTGAGTTTGTCACAGCAAAAGAGGAGAATGAAGACTCATTCTGGGGTTCGGATAAATAAGCTATGGCAATGCCTGAGCTGGCTGGACACAGGGCAGCTCCCTGTGCTGTAGAGTGCAGCCTCCTGCTCATCTGTCTCCACTCCTTCCTACTCAGGGGTCCAGACCCATTTCTTCACATGGAGCCCTTCTAAGTGGCTTCTGGTTCTGTGATGAATGCCGTGACTGAGGGGAGAAATCTTGTCTTGATGCGCTGTTCCAGAGCTCACCGTAGTGTGGAAGGCGTGGCATGGCCGCCGAAGCAGAAGGCTGAGAGGTCACGTGTCACCAGCACACAGGAAGCAGGAAGCAGGGAGAAGCTACAGATCCAAAAGCCCACCCCCAGTGACATATTTCCTTCATCAAGGCTGCACCTTCTGAAGGTGATGCACCCTCCCTAAGTGGGGAAGAGGTATTCAAATATTTGGGGGACCACCGCAGTGCTTCTGCCAGGGGAGGGTACAACCAAGCCAGCAATCCATGAGCGCAGCTGTCCATCAGGGCTATGTGGTATGTGAACCCCACATCCCATCAACCAGCGGACGGAGAAGATGTGGAGTCCTCCGGCAGGATCTGTCCGCCTTCCATGGCAGATTTTGTTCTCACCACAGGCTATCTGAGGGATCCCTTTCCCCTCCTACATACATCCACTCCCCAGCCCTAACAGCATCTGAGAAGGAAGGGAACAAAGTGCCCTAAACTTTCGGGGTCACAAGGAAACCTCCCCGCACGTGCCAAGAGGTGAGAGAAGTGCGCCCCCAAGCTGCAGTCTGGGAAATCAAGTAGGCTGTGCTAACAGAAGCTAAGGCTGACTCTGAGGAGATTAAAGCTAGAAGTCACAAAGCCGAGTCTTGTACCAGGGTCACTCCGGAAACCGCATCCCTAAACATGCTTTTCTGGGTCACAGTAACAATGTTACAAGGAAATGGCTTCAAACCTGAGTGGATGGCTGGAGCGAGCGTGGAAATGGACTAGAATGGTCCAGAGCTGCCTGGGTGATGGGGAGAGGCAGATGGCCCCACTGTGCACGAGAGAGGGTGCGTTCCAGAAAGGCTTTCAATCCAGATCACTGCAGGATGAGAGAACGGGTGAGGGCACACGGGAGCCACTCAGGGGTCTGAAATGAAAGGAAAAGTCACTCCTCAAAATAACACGACAACAGCAAGCTAAGCAAGCTGCCTGCATTCTCGCCCTCTCCAGGGCAGGCACCACGCGCACCCCTCCCACATCACACCACCCTAGAACTTTCCAAGCAGCTCAGAGAGATCGGGTTGTCAGAAAGCAGTGACAGCTCTTGCCTAAGACACTCTGCCGCCCGCTGCACCGGACATCAGAGAAAGACTGTGACCAGATGCAAGCTGCCTGCTCTTCCAGTCCCAGCCTCGGGCCACTTCTAGCACCTTGTCCAAGCCAACTCCCGTGTTTCCCACACCTGCCATAGCAGATTGGTCCCGATTCACTGGCTCCAAGCACCACATCTGTCTTTATCATCATCCTAACTACTTACAAACAAAGCCATCTTTACTACTCCATAATAAAGTATCTGGGCCTTCTTTCCCAAGGCCTCACCCTTTTCCTGGATTCTAGAACTGTGGTCTGGGGGCTGGAGAGATGGCTCAGAGGTTAAGAGCATTGCCTGAGTCCAGAGGTCCTGAGTTCAATTCCCAGCAACCACATGGTGGCTCACAACCA
>LOEQ01003485.1:79733-106645 GCA_001685075.1 Bramus lutescens
AACCATCTGTAATGGGGTCTGGTGCCCTCTTCTGGCCTGCAGGCATACACACAGTATATACAGAATATTGTATACATAATAAATAAATGAATGAATAAATAAATAAATAAATGTTAAAAAATAGAACTGTGGTCTGGGGATCCAAAGCTTTTCATTGAGGAACCAGCAATGGCCTTGGCCTCGGCCTTATCTTCCTCTGACTGTACCGCTCTCTGAGCCTCCTCAGCTCCCTGGAGGCCAAGCCAACAGGTAACCTAGAATCACTCATGTCCACACTCCTAACTGCCCTGCGACACCCTTTTTGCTGGGTCCATGCACAAAGGTCCTTCTGGGCCTGTGACCCTCTTTCTAGAACCTGTTAACTACAAAAGCTGATTGAGCAGTGCAGGGAAATTTCGACTTTGTTCTGGGAACGAGGATAAACCAGGAGAGATGTCCTATGGGTCCACCCACAAAAGGAAGAGTTAGTCTTGTCACGAACCAGAGGAACTAAGGACTAAGAGAATATGGCTTCTTGGTGGTTGAGTCCATCCTGGAGAGGAGGGGCCACCTTCCTTTAGCTTTCCTACACACTGACTTCCTGCTGAGTTCAAAGTCAACTGTGTCAATGGCAGTGGTGGGCAGGGACACCACCGGCCGATGCAATAGGACAGATAGAAATGAGATGAGCTGGGTGGGTCTCCGGGGCAATGCAGTACCCTTCTGGGCACTGCCCATCGCATCCCATCCCATCTTATACCACGGCCACAGCAGCGATGGAAGTTCCAGGCTTCTGCAGCTAGCTCTGCAGATGTGTAAGCAAGTGTCATTCCTGTGGCAAACTGCCAGATGTAAACAACCTCAGGGCGGAGGGGGCTCTTCTGCCTCATGGTTTCAGAAGGTTCAATCCTTCCTGATGGACAGTGCGGTCTTCACCACGGTGAACCATAAAGCAGAGAGCAAACAGGAAGAGGTCAAGGATTATAGACTCCCAAAGATCCACTACCTCTGATGAGGCTTCATCTCTGCAGTTTCCCGAACCTACAAAATGCCAACATCAGCCAGGGCCAATCAGTGAACAAAAGCCTGTAGGGGACATTTCTTATTCAACCTGTGAAAGCAAGCATCTTTTCCAAAACAGAAGCAGAGTAGTCGGTACCGTAAGAAAGGACCGGTCCTCTGTGTGTCCATCTGTGCCTGTTTGGTTGCTCGGTGACACCTCCATCTTTAGGGAGAGTCCCATGGTTCTCTTCTATCTCACTGGAGTTCCCCCCTAGACCTTCTCTTCACAGGTGTTGAAATGACCATGGTGGGTTCAGATTTAACCTGAATGTCCAGGTTTAAAGAATGTTCATAACACACTCAGACCTGCTCCTGAGACCCATCAGCCCATGCAACACAGCAGCATAGAACCACCGGGTCTTCAGGGGGATGACTCGAACCCCCTGTTATAACATAAAATCAACGACAGGAACCTAACGGCCACACAGGCACCATAGTCCCCACATTAGACACCTGCAAAGCCCAGAAGCAGAGCTGCAAACACGGCATCGCCTTCCACACACCCTGGAGCTGGTCTGCAGGCCTGAGCCCCGGACTGGGGGAGGGGAGAGTGTGACTCACCATCATGAGAATGATCTACGTTCAGGTGGAAACTTCTTCACGATAAGCATGAGTATTCAGCCCAGGCTGGCCTCAAACTCGTGATCCTCCTGCCCCAGCCTCCTTCTGCAAATCCTATGGGCCGGCACCTCTGCAATCAGCAACCTGAGTACTTAGAACATGCTTTGTTAAATTTAGAAAACACCACTTAAGCTTTGGTCTCCGTTTCCCAGCTGTCTCCCTCCTCTTCCTCCTTCTCTCCTTTTCTCCTTCTCTGCTCCAACAGTCTTAGACGGGTGTGGGCAGAAGCGACGGGCAGATGTTGAGGGGTGTGTGAGGGCCAGCATTTCCCGAGTGACACCCCACAGCCCTTGCTGGTTCTTGCCTGAGCCTCCTGCCTTCCTGCTTCTCCCAGACATAACTGCACCAAAGCAAATGCAAAGTCTGAGAATGCATTGTAACCGAATTGTGCCCTAACATATTTACCATATCAGAACAGAGACCTGTTTGCAGAGCCAGCTGTGACTCCAGCCAACTGTGCTTGAGGGGAGAGTGTGATTGGGTCCCTTCTGACCTAAGTGTGGGCCTGTAGAAAGAAACCCTGGAAGCTGGGCTGTAGAGGGAACTGGCTGTATGTTCTGAGGAAAGGCTGTGTACATTAACACACACACACACAAACCAGCACATACACCCACACCCCCCCACACCTATACACATAAACATATATAAACACATACATCTATACACATACACCTGCACATAACCTATATATCTATACACAGACCTGCACACACCTGTACATATATCATGCACACAAACCTATACACATATGTATACACCTACACACAAACCCACAAATACTCACACATACATACATACATATATACCCCACACAGCTACATACATGTACTTCTCTCTCTTGCACACACACACACACACACACACACACACACACCTACACAAGGCTTGAAGCTTCCTTTATTCTCCTGGTCACACTTCCCAAGGTCTTGCTATCTTGCTCCACCTGTCTGGAAGTTTGGCTTTGCTCCCTTTCCTGCACCCTGGAGGGGTGTGGCTCTCCACTTTCAGAAAAGTATGCGCCACATGTCTAAGGAACCCAGGCACTGGAAAGCGCGGACAGAGTGAGAAATACAAGCCGAGAGGAGCGGGGCATNCACACACACACACACACACACACACACACACACCTACACAAGGCTTGAAGCTTCCTTTATTCTCCTGGTCACACTTCCCAAGGTCTTGCTATCTTGCTCCACCTGTCTGGAAGTTTGGCTTTGCTCCCTTTCCTGCACCCTGGAGGGGTGTGGCTCTCCACTTTCAGAAAAGTATGCGCCACATGTCTAAGGAACCCAGGCACTGGAAAGCGCGGACAGAGTGAGAAATACAAGCCGAGAGGAGCGGGGCATGGCCCAGATAGGGAGGCCAGGGCAATTAAAATGACCAGTGTGGCAGGCACAAAATAGGAGCTCCTGACATCGACCGGGCATCGGGAATCAGGCCCTTATATCACCACAGGAAATGGCCAATTTTATGCCAAGTGGGAGCAGTGCATCTTGAGGTAATGGCGAGTGTAATTCATGTCATTTGCACCGGCCACAGCTGCTTGCAACGAAAGCTCACCCTGAGCTCAGGTTTCCTGTCTGGACGGCATTAAAGTCGAACCTTTCAGGAATATATTTAAAAGAATGGTAAAACATTTGCTGTGGTCTAAGGGAGACTAAGTGCCCTTGAGCCTGGCCAGATGGATGGTCCCCATTGACAGAGGAACATATGAATCTTGCCAGGCTTAGCCTCCGGTCTAGCCCCCTTCCTGCCTCCCCGAATGCACACACCTTCACACATGCTCACTGGCACACATTCATACACACATCATCATTCCAAACACTCTACTCGTTCACCTCTGCCGACCGTGACGGGCGCCAGTAGGTGCCTAAAGTACGTCGGGCTGCAGAAGCCTGAAGCCGTTAGACCCAGACGTGTTGGAATGTGCCAAGAAGAGCCTTGGAGGATGGTTCCTTCGGCAGCAGCTCATCTCCCTGGAGAAGAGCTGGCTGCTGGAATAAACATGGCAGAACTCTCTCCCGAGGGAGAGTTGAGAAGCAGGACTCCACAAAGCAGGCTGGGAAAGATGATCCCCGAGGATCAATGCTAATTGAGAAAGCTTTAAAACAAGGCTTGTTTGCCATACTGGCCCAATTTTCCACCACGAACACAGGCTGCAACTGTTTAAAATCATGATGTTAGGTTTTAAATATGATCCTGAAACTCAACAAGCAGAACAAATTGGTGTTGGCCATGTGCTCTGTGCTCAGCAAGACTCATATGTGCATACACACGCACACACACATATGCACACCATAGGTAAGTTTGTAGCTGACATTTTCTATGTATGACAGTATTACACACATTTCCCTAGAATTTCAGAGATACTAAACTTTCATTTTCTATTTACCAATTTTCACTTTTTAATCATAACTCATTTCTCCACGGGCTGAGTGTAGGTGTGTAAGTACCAAGGGAAGAGGTCAGTTCCTGATGCCGTATGCCGTGAGTGTTTTATTACCATTGGTTAATAAAGAAGCTGATTTGGCCAGTAGCCAGGCAGATAAAGTCAGGCAGGAAATCCAAATAGAAATACAGAGAGAAAAGGGTGGAGTCAGAGAAATGTCAGCGACTGCCGGGGAAGCAAGATGTGAGGTAACAAGCCAAAAACCTTATGGTAAAATATAGAATAATAGAAAAGGGCTACTTTAAATAGTGAGACCTAGTTAATGATAAGCCTGAGCTAATAGACCAAAGAGTTTGTAATTGTTATTAAGCCTCTGAGTGGTTAAAAATGACCGTGGGACCAGGTGGGACAAGACACGGGTACTGGGAACCAAACTTGCTGCTTCTCAAACACCAGGATGAGCTCTTGATCCTGAGCCATCCCATCATGGCCACTTCATTTATTGATACAGGAACTCTCATTGGCCTGATGCTTAAAAAGAAGACAGAAGCCTGGCTGGCCTGTGGCCGCAAGGACCCTCTGCTCTCCAAGCCCAAAGCCGCTCAGTTTGCTTCAATACCTATCGTGTTCATTTGTTTATTGTGTAGGTAAGTGTGTGGGCACAACCATGCCATGGAGCACACACAAAGGTCAGGGGACAGCCTGTGGGAGATGTTCTCTCCTTCTGCCATGTGGGTCCCAGAAGTCAAGCTCATGCCAGAGAGCTTTGCTTCAAAGCCGCTTCACCCCCTTGGCCATCTTGCCTGTCCTTGAGTTATGTGTGTGTGTGGGTCTGTGTCTGTGTATGTGGGTCTGTGTTTGTGTGTGGATCTGAGTCTGTGTGTCTATCTCTGGTATGTGTCTATGTGTCTATGAGTCTGTGTGTCTGTGTGTTTGTCTATGTGTCTCTCTGTGTGTTTATCTCTCTGTGTGTGTCTGTCCATGTATCTGTGTGTCTGTCTGTATGCCTATGTTTTTGTGTGTGTGTCTATGAATCTGTTTATGTGTGCCTGTGAGTTTCTGTGCGTCTATGAGTCTGTGTGTGTCTGTCTGTCTGTGTTCCTATATGTCTATGTGTGTGTCTGTCTGTGAGTCTCTGTGTGTCTGTCTGTCTGTATATCTATGTGTGTCTATGAGTCTATATGTGTGCATCTGTGAGTCTGTTTCTGTGTCTGTGTTTGTATCTGTGTGTGTGTCTGTGAGTCTGTGTGTGTATCTGTCTGTGAGTCTGTCTGGAAGTCTGTGTTTGTATCTGTGTGTGTGTCTGTGAGTCTGGTGTGTGTCTGTCTGTGAGTCTCTGTGTGTGTCTGTGTGTTTTTCTGTCTGCACCTGTTGTCTGTCTGTGTGCCTGAGTCTCTGTGTATGAGTCTGTGTGTGTGTGTGTATCTGTCTATCTGTGTGTGTATCTGTCTGTCTATGGGTGTGTGTATAGCTTCTGGTGATTAAACTCAGGTCCTTGTGCAGACAAAGCAAGCACTTTACAGACAGAGCCTTCTTCTCAGCACCTCAGCTAGGTGCTGGCCCAGTTCAGAAGGGGGGAGCGGAATCTGCCTCCTCTGACTGTCTTGAGCACTTCCTCCAGTTTCTATTCTCCACCCCAGAGATTCCCACCATGCTCCACCCAAGCTACAAGGGCTCAGAATGTGAGTTTTGTTACATGATCATCTGTTTTTGCCAATTTTACAAGTGAAAAAATAAAAGCATCTTTTTTTGGCCAGGTTTAAATTAATTTCCTTTTCTCATATATGCCATTTTGTATAATCTTTATTTTTTGAGGAGTCTCCTATCCAGCTACCCCAGTGTCCCCGGAGCATGTCTCCCTCAACTTGAAGTCATCTTGTTCTCACACCTGCAGCTTCCCAGAGTGGTTCCCACTGGTAGCCAACAATGCCCACCCTTGCTTTAGCTCCTCACAGCTGAGCTGACCCTGCCAGGATCTCACACAAGGCTCAGGGAAGCTGAGCCTCTTGAGCAGTCGACCCCCAGGTCAGCACAGAGGCTCATCCCCACCAGGATACTAGGTCCTTGTTGGCTTCCTTCCTTTCTTGCCTGCCCTTCCTGCTTGGTCTCCATGCTGGATGGCCATCTCACATTCCTCCAGAGAGGCCATCTCTAGCCTCAGAATCAGCTCAGCTCCATAAATGAAACTTCTACTGTGGCCCTCTCTCAAGCTGTTTCAAGGTCCCACCCACTCAGAAGGCCTCTGCCCTCCCTGCCACACCCCTTGCCCCACCCACACTCCACTCCCCACCTCCACCTCCCTCCTCCCATTTTCCGCACTGTACACTTTCCTCTCCTCTGTGGGTCCCCTCCTACTAGTGTCCCTCTATGTGTGCTTCTCTCGCCAGCACCCCCAGAACTTAGCAGGGCGCCTGGTAGCTGCTTAGTAACTGTTGGCAAGCAAGCAGAAGGCAGAAACCAATGGATTTCTCATCCTGAATACACAGTCGGAAAGCAGTTAGAGATTGTCCTCAGTCCTCCCCAAAGACATGCGAGCCCAGGTCCTCAGAACGTGGCCTCATTTGAAAACCCGACCATGTCCCTGCTGATGGCATTAGGGGCTCACACCAGCATGACCAATGCTCTTAAGGGAGATGCAGGTGTGGAAGAAGAGGCCGTGGAGCTGGACGGACATGGGGGGGGGTTGACTCTAAGGCCACGAGACACCAAGAGCTACTGAAGACACCTAAGAGAGGCCTGGGACGGACCAATGCTCAGGGTGTCTGGAAGAAAGTTTCCGTGAGCAGACACAATGCCCTCCCAAGTTCTAGGAACAGTGTTGATGACCTAAACCTGTTCGGATCTTTGTCATGGCAACCCTTTGGACACATATCCTTCACCTTTGAGAGGTGGGAAGGGGTAGACTCACCCTGCCTAGGTGTACTGCTGGGCGCTGCAGAGCTGCATAAGGAAGGTGGATGCAATAAGTCAGGTATCTGGGGAATGGGTAGACACGGGATCAGGAAGGAAACGTGGGAACCCTGTGGCTGGAGGCCTAGAGCCACGTGCCAAATGCTGAGGGGCAGCTGGTCCAAGACAGCCTGTCTCCGGGAGTCTGCAAGTGTGTCCTGGGGCTGCAGGAATGCCAGACTACAGCACATGCCTGGAAGCTGCCTCCAGCGAGCCAGAAGCAGGGGCTGAGCCTCATGCATATGTATTTATGGACATTTAAAGAGGCCGAAATACATATTTAGCAGCTTCTCACAATGTGTTTTATTGCCCGTGTCTGTCCCTTTTGTCATATCCTCTGGAAATTCATTTTAAAGGAGATTTCAAACCCAAATGACTGACCCGGCAAGCCCTTCCGGTCCCTGTCTGTAAAGAGGTTTTATTTAATAACAAAGTGTCTTATTTAAAGTCATGCCTATTGAGACTGCCCGTGGAGGCGCCAAGGCTTCGAGAATACAGTATTATCCACACTATTGGCTAAATCAGCCACCGAGCTTCTGTCGGGGCCAATTTCCCTTTATGTCCTGGGTGCTTAAAACCCCTTAGAAGATTCAGATGTGGTTTTCAACAAGAGCTTGTTGCCTATTTCTCATTCCTTTGAAAGCCTATAAGGGCCGTGGAAGTCATTTACCAAAGCCACTCCCCCAGAGGGAAGGGAGACTGTGCACTAAGCAGAGAGATGCGTTCTTCTAATTAGGTACAAGATGAACTACATAGGCTCACAGACGCAAGGACCTCAAAGGGAATGCCACAGAGACGAGGGGCAGAGGTGGCTTTAGAGGCTTCGCCCCAGGCCTAAGGAATCATTTTGTACACGAACATACTACAGCCAGCATCTCCTGTCTCGGAAGTATAATCAAGCAGTACACAATGCTCCTGATTGTCTTGAACCAGAAAACCCAGCAGCTGGGTGTCGGTGGATACTGAGTGACCCTACGAGAAAGAGACAAGGGCGAGGCTGGCGAGTAGCTCTGTCGGCAGAGTCCTTGCCTAGTAGACACAAAGACCTGGGATCCATACCCAGCAGAGCACAGCACCCAGCACGGTGGGACTCACCTGTCATCTCAGTGCTGGAGAGGTAGAGGCAGGAGGACCAGGGAGTACAAGGTCATCTCCCCAGACGCGGTGAGTTCAAGGCCAGCCTGGGCTATGCCAGACCTTGAAGGGTTCCCTACAGGTGTGGCGGTATCTCTCAGCTTTCCTGTCTTGGCTGAGTAGCAGTTTTTCTATTTGCTGATTAATATATCTGGTAGTTTGAAAGTAATTTCCCCTCATAAACTCATAGGGAATGGTTCTATTAGAAGGTATGGCTCTGTTGGAGTGGGTGTGGCCTTGATGGAGGAAGTGTGCCATTGTGTGTGTGTGTGTGTGGGGGGCGCTTTTGAGGTCGCTCCAGCTATGTATGCCCAGTAACACAATTCACTTCCTTTTGCCTTCAGATCAAGATGTAAGAACTCTCCGCTCCTTTTCCATCACCATGTCTGCCTGCACTCTGCCTCGCTTCCCACTGATAATGGACTGAACCCCCTGAAACTGTAAGTGAGCCACCACCATGAACTGTTTTCCTTTATAGGAGTTGCTGTGGTCATGGTCTCTTCACAGCAGTGGAAACCCTAACTAAGACTATATATGACTCTCTCTCTCTCTCTCTCTATATATATATATGACTATATACATACATGACTATATATATATATATATGAATACATATATTCCATTCCCTGGCATGATCGCCCCAAACCTCCCAGTTTGCCTTAAAATCTCACAGATTGGCAGCTGTCAGGAGGGCAGGGAAGGAAGTGATATGTGGTGGTTTGCACGAGAAATGCCCTCCTTGGGTCTTTGAACGCAGCTGGTAGTGGTGCTTGGTGAGGTTTCAGACAGGCAGCCTTGTGGGAGGAAGTATGTCACCAGGGGTGGGCTCTCAGGTTGCATAGCCTTGCCCTACATCCTCTTCACTTCCTCTGTTTCCTGCTAGCAGACACGATGTGAGCACTCAGTCTCTGGCTCCCTCACCACATCTTCCTGTTGCCGAGCCTCCCCACCGTGGTGACCTCATTCCTCTGGAACCGCAAACCCAAGGAAACTCTTCCTTCTGTGCATTGCTTTTGTGCGTGGTAATTTATCATGGCCACAGAAAAGCAGCCAATATAAGGTCCTTCTGAAAGGCGAGGGTAGGCACCGACAAAGAACTCCACGTCACTTAACCAAGGAAGGCTCAAGGTGTAAGGATGCTTTGGACTCAGCTGCATCCCCCAAATTCATACACTAAAGCTCCGCCCTCCAGGATGTACATGAGGAGCTCAGAAATCACTGAGGTGGAGTAAGGTCACGAGGCTGGGCCCTGACACAGTGGGGTTAGAGCTCTTACCAGAAGCCACCAGAGATCACCGGCTGCCACCCACAACCCTGTCTATACCAAATACCAAGGATGGGGCACATGAGCACACATGAGAAGATGACCAACCAACAAGCTGGCACTGGGCCTCTGGGTTACCACATTGTCTGCACTCTGTTCTTGGGCCTCCAAAGAGAAGGGCTCTGAGAAACCAGTGTGGGTGGTTAAGTTCCCCGTCTGTGTTCACTGGTGACAGCCACCCAAGAGGACAAGGCCTGCTGCTCTCTGGAGCTCACTTCCTGGTCCTTCTCTCAGCCTCAAACCAGGCTAGTGGGTGCGACCACCCTTGAGCATGGGAGCCTTCTGCTCAGGATCCAGCAGTCAGGGCCTGGGGGACAGGGGGTTCCTGGGTCCCGCCTACCTCTGCGGCTCTAGCATCTTCTACCTCCTTTCCTGTTCCTGTTCATTTCTCCTCCCAGCTTATGTGCGAGAGGGAATTGGGGCCAGTAAATGCCCTTTCTTCCCTGTGAGAACAGTTTATTTAAGCCCAGTGAGTCAGAATGTCAACACTGACTAAGACAGAGCTGAAAGGGTAGGAGGGCTCTGCATTCTGAACTCCTGAGATTATGCAGGAAAACGACAGCCCTGCCCTCACTTCCATCTGTCCAGAATAGTGAATAAGATCTCTTAAGGACCCTCCCTGACCCTTTGGCTATGGCTTTAAAAGGAAAAATGACTTCAATGAGAGTGGTCCTCTTGACCCGCTGGCCAGACCAAAAAACAGCCCAAAGCGGTCCCAACAACAGCCCCTGCCTCAAGGCTGTCTGCTTGCTCTGACCCCCACTCAAGACCACAGGATCTGGAACTCACTGGAGTCTTGCAGGCAGGCCTCACCTCCTGGAACCGGGGGCATGTGTGGTTCCAGCTCTGCCCACGTCTCACTCCCTGAGAGCAGGCCAGTAAAGCAGGTTTGTCTTGTAAGACAGAAAAATGAATGTTGGCAACAGTAATGCCAGTTCCGTGATGCCAGTGTTGGGGAGAAGCTGACTTTCAAATAAAGAACTCTGAATGAGCATAAATGCATCCCGGCCAGGGGAGGTGGCTCAGGGGCCATAGTACTTGCCTCCTAAACACAGGGACGAGGGTTCTGATCCCCAACACGCATGTGAGAAGCCAGAAGTGACAGTACTGTCAGCACATGTCTGTAATGCCAGTGCAGGGACTGGGGAGACAGAGACAAGCACATCCTGGGGCTCAGCAAAAGAGATCCAGCTCAGTGGTTTTCAACCTTCCTAATATGCGACTGTGTAATACAGTTCCTTTTATTGTAGTGACCCCAATCATAAAAGTATTCCATTGCAACTTCCTAACTGCAATTTTGTTACTGTTATGAATCATAATGCAAATGTCTGATATGCAGGATCTGATACATGTCCCCTGTGAAAGGGTTGTTCAGCCCTAAAGGGCTTGTGACCCACAGATAAACCACTGGTCTGGCTGACTCTGTGAGCTCCAAGTTCAGTGAAAGGAAAAACCATATGTCAAAAACTCAAGTGGAGCATGACAGGGGGAGACACCAGCATTGACGCCTTGCCCTCAAATGCGTGTGGAAGGTCAAGAGAATCCACACACAAATACATACATCACACACATGCACAAACATTATAAACACAGCCTGACCTATGTTCTTAGGTCTTTGAGATACCATACCGATAAGAGTCTTTGCTATACTAATGGAGAGAGTCATGAAGGGCCCGTATACTTCTCAGGATACTTAGGTTACCAGAGACATCAGCCATGCAGAGAGAACAGGGCAGAGATGGAGTTCAGTCACCAGGCCCTGACAATGCAACCAACCACGCCTTGACAGTAGAACACTGTTAAACATCACCACATGGAGGTTCACCAGCTAGACATGTCAGGAGGGTGACTCAGAGGTACTGTGGGATCTCGGTCTGTTTTATGTTATAGTGACAGGGATCTAGTCCACTCCTATGTAGGGTATTCAGCCCAGGTCCCAGCTCTAAGCCCTTTGAAAGGAGGTCATGCCAGTGGCTCCCTCATAAACCACACATCTTACAGTCCCCCATCTCTACCATCTCCACTCTGGGGACTGAATCTCTCACATCTGAACTTCGAGGAACAGATAACATCCAATCTGCAGAAGAGGGGTGGGGAGGCTGTGCTCTCTTCACCGCTACCTGTGACCCTTCCCCTCACCATTCCCACAAGTCCTTCATTAGATGTGCACTGTGGTGCCTTCCTCAATTGCATGGCTCACACTCATTTAGTAAACTCTGAAACCATAATGGAGGTTCCAGAAACCCCATAGTTCAGTTGGTCAGCCATCCAGTCCCCAGCAGTGCCTGGGGACACACCTGGAGTTGGCAGGTCACACGGGGTTTTGTGGAGAACAGAATCCTTTCCCTGCAGGGCCTGGTGCTGGCTCTGGCTGGTTAGTGTGAGGACTGTCCTGCAGAAACCAGCTGGGAGGCGATGGACTGGCCTCCAAGGAAAGAGGACGAAAGACTGGCTGGGACGGGGCTAGCAGAGGGCCCTGCTCACAGAGCAGTTTCTCGGGCCTTGTGCTCTGCACGGAGGACATCGACGGCAAAGGGACAAAGTGTTGGCTCCATCAGCAGCCACNGGCACTCACTGAGCTGCAATGCAAGCCTGCCCATAGCTCAGGTCAGAATGACACAGCTCCTCGGGAGCATGGGCCCAGATAATAGGGTTTTCTTGGGAAATTCTGATTGTCTGTCTGTAGAAGAAACTAAGAAGAAACAGTCTATTTAAAGTTTCTTGTGTCAGCTTAGGTGGAACTGTAGATGAGCAGGACGACAGAGAACCCCACTGGCCCTATTTAAGCCAAGAATTCAGAGCAAAGCAAAAATATCACTAGCCAGGTTTGCCTGATGGCCAGCAGACGTGACAAGGGCATGTGTGTACAAGGCTTTGACATAAACAGAATATAAAATGCAGAGGCGAACCCACAGGTCCCACACTCACGTTCTCACGTTTGTGCCACAGGATCTTTACTGACTGGGGGCCCCATCCTCCCCAATAAATCCCTACATAATTTTAAAGAGCGATGTTACAAACAGAGAGCCCAGGTGTGGAAGGAGGACAGATGCGTCACATGACTGGACCCCAAGCTTGTATTGTCAGGCGTGGGCACCAGAGGCAGCTCACTCAGTCTTGACAGCTACTTGATGGACACACAAGGTGGAAGTTGAGATGTTGACTTTGGAATCAGCAAACCTGGGTCCGAGATCTGCTTGGCTTTGTTCAGCAAGCCGGGGTTCCCTTCTCCTTCAGTGTGCTGGTTGATCTCAGTTGTCAGCTTGATAAGATTTGAAATCACCATGGGAACAGACCCACTGGCATTTCTGTGAGGGCTTTTCTAGAGTGGATGGAAGTGGGAACACCCACGGCAGCTGTGGGCAGCGCCATCCCACAGGCTGGGGTCCTGACTGGATGGGAAGGAGAATGTGAGCTAAACATCAGGGTCCAGCTCTCTAATCTATGACTGTATAAGAAGAGACTGACCAGCGGGCCCCAGATCCTGCTACTCCGTCTTCCCCTCCTCAAATGACCAAACACCCCAAAACCATGAGCCAAAGTCAGTCCCTTCTCCCTTAATTTGCAGCTGTCCAGTGTTTGACCCAGCCACGAGAAGGCTTAACCAGTGCAGTGTATATTTACTCACTTCCTGTCTGTGTTAAACGAGTGGGAAAGCCAGACTGCAGGACTCTGGGTCTCAGCATTCGGCTGCAGAGGCAGACAAGGCCAGGACTGAAAGTACGCTGCGGACAGAACCCGGCTGGGACTCCTCCCGCTGCTGGCAGCAGGCTCGAGACATTCATCCAGTTCATTGGTTCTGTAGGTCTGCACAGCCCTGCTCAGCCCAGCATGTATCAATCAAGCCGCAAGGTCTTATTTACAGGCTGATAAAAGCCGACAGGAGTGGGGCCTCTAACAGCCAGAGGTGCAGCTGGAACCACCCTGTGTGCTCACATCCCCCTTTCTGGACCACAAGTCACTGAGGCTAACTCCCTCTCCCCTCCCCGGTGGAGCATAGCTTTCTCTCCCTCCTCTAGGCCACCACCTGAGGATTCTCTGGAACAGGACAAGGTGTTCGGTAAGTGAATTCAGTAATGTTTTCATACTCGAGGGGGAGGGAACAGCCAGCTTTTTACTATGCCCATAAATTCTGTGTCCAATTTATCTTCCATCAGGCTGACATTAATATTAAAATCCTCCATGAGTCATAAATCGGTTGCACATCAAGAAAAGCAGCCCCAGGAAGTCAGAAGAAGCCCTCATTAACAATGGCAGAATTAGTCCTCCGAGGACCCTCCTTGATGGCCAAACAGACCATTTTCAGTCTGATCATTGTTATAATGGGCCGTCACTGTCTGAATTTCAATTGGACAGTGCTGGTCCGGAAATGACCATCGAGGGCATTTGGGCGGCTCAGAGCATCACCACAGGAAAGAAGAAGCCCCCAGGAGCTGTAGAGTATGCCTCCCCTCCGCTGCCTCCACTCAAGAGCCACGGGGACGTCTCTGGGCTTCCAAGAGTTGCGTCCATCTCAAATAACAGACTTGACCAAACCCTGTGTGTGTCCCTGTGTCATAGAGGATGACTGTTGGGGTAAGACAAGCTTGTCCCTGAGACTCAGAAGATCGTGCCTGGGTGGTAGCAATCTGCCTCAGGAAGCTGAGGCAGGAGGATCCTGAGTTGTAGGCCAGCCTAAGCTACAGAAGGAGACCTTTAGATCTTGTCTCAAAACAGAAATCAGCAAACGCCTGCATTGAGGGACACAGAGAGACAAGATCTGCCCTGGCACAGAGGTGTCAAACCGTTTTCAGGGATTGCCTTTGGTGTGTTGTCCGTGACGACAGATCCTCATGCTTGGTTTATGAACAACATCCAAGTCATCCCCACAGGGAAGTGGCACCTGGTTTAGCTGTGGTACTCAAGAGAAGGTCTCAAGCTATAGCTTCCAAACAAGAGGTGACAATGTCCCCCGGACTGGGTAGTGGGCAGGACAGACCTGGCACCTTTCCTAGCTACATCTCACAGCTCTGCCAGTTGTGCTGGTGCAGGGGCATGAGGAGATGGTGACTTCCAGGTGGCAAAGGTGGGGGAAGCCTTGGTGGCTGCTGTTTTCCCCCTGCTCCACCAACTGCTGCTGCAGAAACTAAGCCAACTTTTGTTGGGGTCTAAACGTCCCCATTCCCCTTCACAAGCTCACAGCTTAAGCCCTGAGGTGCTGGGACTTCAGCACGGACACTTTAGGGAGGTCATTAAACATGAGTCACAAGAGTCAGACCGTATAGTAGGTCAGTGCCCCACACCGTGAGAGAAGCCATCTGTGACCCAGGAAGAAAGCCCTGCAAGATGTTGAATATTCTGGAGTTTCGGTGTTTATTTTATCTCCAGAGCTGTGAGAAACACATTTCCATTGCTTACAGACCATCCTGAGTGTGAGTGCGTGGTCATGCCATCATAAAACTCCAAAGCAAACATTTTCCCCTTTGGGAGAAGTCATGGCCGATGTCCCTCTGTGTGTGCACTATCCTCACATCTATCAATCTCTGTACATGTATGTATCAAATAATCACAGCAACACACATTTTATCACCTGCATATTTCTCCCTTTAAAATGGGTCCTAAACTCAGGAAAGCCTCGTGAATGTCATGGTGATGTATACACATGGGCAGGTGGCATGCACCTGTGAGCTGCTGGGCGCAGACACCGATGGCACAGACACTCACTCATTTGGCAACTTGATGTGATGTGGAAGGTGATTGCTCACAGAGAAACACAGTGAAGAAACTGCTGGCTCCTGGCCAAGCTTAGACACAGGGATGGTTTACCCACAGGTCAGCGGTGAAGAAGTAACACAAGGAAGCCAGGGGAACGGCAGGTGAGGGGTTCTGGGTCTTGCGGCCAGGGCATGGCATCTCCTGGGGAATGAAGGTGCCTCACTAGCAGCTGGCTGCCCGTGTGGTGCAATGGTAGCCTGGGCTGCAGTTAGGGAAAGGTTCACCAGAAAGGAACAAGAGCCCAGATGTGGTCATGGCACCCTCACGGTCATACATGACTCCACAGTGAGTGCCCTGGACTGAGAATCACGGTCATACATGACTCCACAGTGAGTGTCCTGGATTGAGAATCACGGTCATACATGACTCCACAGTGAGTGTCCTGGATTGAGAATCACGGTCATACATGACTCCACAGTGAGTGTCCTGGACTGAGAATCACGGTCATACATGTCTGTGCAGTGAGCGTCCTGGATTGAGAATCACAGTCATACATGCCTGTGCAGTGAGTGTCCTGGACTGAGAATCACGGTCATACATGACTCCACAGTGAGTGCCCTGGACTGAGAATCATGGTCATACATGACTCCACAGTGAGTGTCCTGGATTGAGAATCACGGTCATACATGACTCCACAGTGAGTGTCCTGGACTGAGAATCACGGTCATACATGTCTGTGCAGTGAGCGTCCTGGATTGAGAATCACAGTCATACATGCCTGTGCAGTGAGNGTGTCCTGGATTGAGAATCACGGTCATACATGACTCCACAGTGAGTGTCCTGGACTGAGAATCACGGTCATACATGTCTGTGCAGTGAGCGTCCTGGATTGAGAATCACAGTCATACATGCCTGTGCAGTGAGTGTCCTGGACTGAGAATCACGGTCATACATGACTCCACAGTGAGTGCCCTGGACTGAGAATCATGGTCATACATGACTCCACAGTGAGTGTCCTGGATTGAGAATCACGGTCATACATGACTCCACAGTGAGTGTCCTGGACTGAGAATCACGGTCATACATGTCTGTGCAGTGAGCGTCCTGGATTGAGAATCACAGTCATACATGCCTGTGCAGTGAGCGTCCTGGACTGAGAATCATGGTCATACATGCCTGTGCAGTGAGCGTCCTGGATTGAGAATCACGGTCATACATGCCTGTGCAGTGAGCGTCCTGGACTGAGAATCACAGTCATACATGACTCCACAGTGAGTGTCCTGGACTGAGAATCACTGTCATACATGGCTCCTCAGTGAGCGTCCTGGACTGAGAATCACGGTCATACATGCCTGTGCAGTGAACGTCCTGGATTGAGAATCACTGTCATACATGGCTCCTCAGTGAGTGTCCTGGACTGAGAATCACAGCCATATGTGACTCTGCAATGAGCATCCTAGACTGAGAATCACGGTCATACATGACTTCACAGTGAGAGTCTTGGATTGAGAATCATGGTCATGCATGACTCCACAGTGAGCGTCCTGGACTGAGAATCATGGTCATACATGGCTCCTCAGTGAGTGTCCTGGACTGAGAAATTTAAAGACAGAGGTTTGCCTGTGTCCTTGTTGGGACTGATTGTCCCTGGCAGATTGTGTTTGAACACCCAGTATCCAGCTGGTGGCATGGGCTGGGCAACTTGTAGAACCTGGGCCTGTGGTCTGAGTGGCAGAAGTCAGTCATGGGGGCTGACCTTGAGAGGGTATTCACTTCTGGTTCCTAGCCCAGCTCTTTGCTTGCCAGTCCATAATGATATGTGAAGTATCTGCCACACGCACTCACTGCAGGAACTGCTGACTCCCTCCACTGTTCCTGCCTGCTCTATGGTCTGGAACTGTGACATCACATAAGCCCCTCCCCCCTTAGGCTGCTTCTGCTTGGTGTTGGTTACAGTCGTGAGAAAGGTCACTGACACATTTGACTCAGGCGGCTGACTCTCTGGAGGTAGACAGAGCGCTGAACTGGGTCATTCAGCACAGTGTGACAAACGGGGCCTTCTCCAGAGACTTTCTCTCAGCAGCCCAGAACTGGGCCTGGACACAAAGTCACTTAGTTGATCTAGCCCCTCAGAGACAAAACCTTTCATCTTGGAGGGATGGTGGGGGCAATTCTGTATTCTGTCAATTACGTTTTAAATAAATGTTGATTGGCTGTAACCAGGCAGGAAGTATAGGTGGGACAACCCAACAGGAAGTCGAGGTATGGCGATGAGAACAGGAGAATTCTGGGAAGAAGGAAGCTTACTCCCCAGTCCTGCCCAGATCATGGAAGAAGCAGGATGTAACCTGCCCCACTGAAAAAGATACTGAGCCATGTGGCTAACATAGATAAGAACAATGGGTTAATATGTTAAAAGAGTTAATAAGAAGCCTGAGCTAATGGGCCAATCAGTTTATCACTAATGCAGACTCTCTGTGTAATTTCTTTGGGGCTTACTGGCTGTGGGAACCGGGCAGGACAGAAACCCCCACAAACAGGCCATCATGTTACAGAGGGAAACTCACAAGATGTTCCCAGGAGAAGTAAAACACTCCACCCTTTAGGGAAGCTGCTGAAGCTGAGGATCCAAAAGACAACTCAAAGGCTTCAGGAAGTTCCTGAAACTGAGCAGATTCACCAGCCCCCTCCCTTCCCAAGCATGTATAAGCAGAAAGGGATGCTGGGAGGCACTCTCAGAGCAGCGGAGCAGCCTGGAAAGGACTCTGTCCTACCTGTTGTGCTGCCTACAGACTGTGCAGTGCGCTCCAGTTTCCCAGTTTTGTGAGCTGTCACCCATGCTGGGGTGGCTTTGGGAATGGATGTAGCCAGCTTTCTTTGAGTAATTTCTACTCCTGTGAATAACCTTTCAGCCACATAGTTGGACTTTGGTGGTATCCATACCTGGGTCTGTCTTCAGTTTTCAGGTCCCTCTCAGTGGATGATGGTTCACCTGAACCCAGTAACGTCAACACCAAGAGGAACGGCACAGAGTCACCTAAGCTAATTGTCATGTCAGTAGCCCAAACCAAGCCACTGCTAGTAGGGACGCAGGGGCAAGTCAAGGAAGACCCTTGTCGAGGAGGAAAGTGCTATCTGAAACTGGTAAGTCCAACAAGGAAGTGAATTCTTTGGAACGCAGAGAAATAAAGGGTCAATGTGGTTTTTCAAGACATGTATCTCATAAGGGCAGGAAACCAAGAAGAGATAAAATGTCATCACAGGTGGATTTATCAAAGCTGCTGATTCCGGGAATGAGACACAGCTGACAGATCCAGTGGGAGAAAGGTGAAGTCAGGCCAGAGAGAACCTGACCCTGCCTAGAGACAGGAGGATGGAATGAGGAGGAGCTTCAGTGAATACGTAGGACATGATCTGGTGGGAGACATGGAGGTGTGGAGCAGAAACAATACTTAACACCTGCATGCCAGGTTGTTGTGGGCAAAAACAGCATGAGGTACTCAGATTTGAGAAACTCAAAAAATCTTGTGCAAGTAAATCAAGTGTACTCACGTGTGAAACCTTAAATTTCAATTATGTATAGTTTGTGCACACCCACATCCATGCAGGCATGAACTTAGCGTGACACATGTATGCAGGTCAGAGGACAACTTTCAGGAGTCTGTTCTCAACTTTCACCTGACGGGACAGGGTCTGTCTCGTTCTCATTCATGCTGTGGAACTGTTTGTTTTCCAGACAGGGATTCTCTGTGTAGCCCTGGCTGTCCTGGAACTCACTCTGTACACCAGGCTGGCCTCAGAGATCCACCTGCCTCTGCCTCGCAAGTATTGGGATTAAAGGTGTGTGCCACCACTGCGCAGCTTCTGCAGTGGAGTTTTGTGCTACTGGCTAGCTGGCCCTGGAGTTTCTGGGCAGTTCACCAATCTCTGCCTCTTACCTCTCCATTGGGATGCTAGGATCCCAGATTCCAGCGCTGTATCCAGCTTTTTCCATGAGTTTAAAGATCCAAGTTCAGCCATCAGACTTGTGTGGCTGCCAACACTTTCACTCACTGAGCCAGGCTCACGTCTCCATCCCTGGATATCTTCTGCTGACCACCAAACCCTCTAAGTGAAGAGGAAAAGGCAAACATCCTCAGCATGACACGGGGAATTTTTGCCTTCTATCTGAGGTCAAATAAATGGTCAGAATTGTATACTATCAGCAACAAATACTGAAGGAAAAAGTTCTGTATCTACTTCAACTTCCCTTCGGACAATTCGAGGGCAGACTGGAGGGTATCACTGCCTACCCTGCGGATACTCTCTTGGAGACTAGTACTGAAGGACACACCTCCGCAGACAGGAAATTAAATCCCAAAGAAAAGAGTTAAAACATGAGAAACATGCAATAAAGAAATGTGCGAGCCCCCAGTGCCTCAAGATCGTCAATCTGCATTTAAAAACAACACAAAAACAAAAACCAAGACAATATGAGGAAGACCCTGTGAAGGCCACCTTTAGTGGTCAGCTTGACACACGTAGAGCCACCTAGGAAGAGTGGTTTGTCTAAGACCTGGATTAGCTGAGGCTCCTGTCCCCTCCAAGGTGAGTGGGGCAACGTGGCCCATCGGTGTACACATGCTCCATGCTCTGTCCTCTGTTCGTGTTTTCCCGTTCTGTGGAAGAATCCAGGCGCATGCAGCTTCAAGGCAGCTGAACTGCACTCTCTACCCAAACGGCAGGGGGGTATCTTTTTGAAACAGTATTTTCATTAATTCTTGGAGAATTTCACACCCTATGTCTTGAGCATATTCATCCCTCCCTAGCTCCTCCCTTTAGCCACCCTTTCCTCCTCCTCCTCCCTCCCCTCTGCCCCTATCCAGCTTGGATATTTCTGCTCCATCTTTTCTTCATTCTTTCTCCACCCAGTTGGTGCTGCCCAGATAGTCTTGGGAACGGAGCCTGCTCCCATATGTGGTCAGACTACAAAGGATTACAGCATTTTTAAAGCACTGACTCTGTTTCCCGCCATTTCTCAAATGTAAGTGGCTTCTCAGTTCATAGTGAGCTGCCATGTCTCCTTTCTGCTCTCTATGCTAGAGTTTGGCCTGTTGGGGCTTGCACACGCCACCTGTATGTTGGGACTTACACATGTCCCTCACATGTCATAATCCCTGAGTTAGTATGTGCATCTGCCTGCTGTGTCTGGAAAGTGCCATTTTACCAATGTTATCAATCAAGGCTCTTACTTCCGTGAAGATCCCTGGGCCTCGGTGGGAGGGATGTGACAAATATGTCCCATTTAGAGCTGAGCAATCCAATGTCTTCCATCTTCTGCACATTGACCAGTGAGGGCCTCCATGTGAATTGCCATCTATTGCAAGAAGAAGCCTCTGTGATGGCAGTTGAGAGATGTTCTGATCTGTAGGCATAGCAATAAGCTATCAGGAGTCATTTTAAGACTCTATCCATTAGCAAAGTAATAGTCCTGGGTTCTCCCCTAGGGCCTATGACCTTTTGATGGATAGGTGCCCCTTTAACTATGCCAGGCATGTGTGCCCTCTTACACAGACAGCCTTAGTTCCAAAAAAAAAAAAGTGGTTGGTTATTCCCACAGCGTTCATGGCACTAGTGCACCAGTGTGAACATCTTGTCAGGCCGGTTGTGATAGTTCACAGGGTTAACAGGTAGATATTTATAATTAGTTTTCTCCTCTGCTAGTACATATGGTGCCTTCCAGCACATAAATGCTAGCCAATAGGAATGAAGTTTCCAGATAAGTGTCAACTTGGTTTCTCCTTGTTCTGTGACTCGAATATGCGGTGTCTTCAGCAGTAGGGTCTTCCCACCAAGCTCTGGGGGGTAATCAGGAATATTGGCAATAGCTTATGATATTCATTGTCCAACAACTCAAAAAGGGGTGAGCCATTCCTGGTACTGGAGTTTTTATTTGCCAGCATAGAGTCTCTCTAGTTGGGGTTTTACTGTGCATTTCAAGTTGGCCTCTTAAAACTCACAATCCCCCTGCCTCTGCACAACCAATGCATAATTACAAGCATTAGCCATAGTGCTCAGCCATCTTACTTACCCTTCCTGAGGAAGTTTAGCTTCAGACTGAGAAGAAATATCACACAAGAGAGTAAATGACATGGTGGTGGCTTGATTGACAGCCTGACTCTCTCCGGCCACTCCCCCTTCCCCAGTTCATCTGAGCTTCCTCCCTGGCTTGGCTATGGGGTGAGCGTGGAGCTCAGGCAGCGCCTTGCAGACCTCTGCTGGGCACTGAGACAGCTGTCCTTCAGGCCCCATGAATGGGCTGAGAAAGACAAAACTACAGATGAAAACTTGCCCCTTGGGAGGTACGTAGACTTGGGAAGGCACACTAGAAATAGTCTTTAGCTCCAAGGCAGGAAGGAGGATGGTGAGAGGGGCTGGGAGCAGGGTGGGATCTTGTTTGCTTGCCAGAAGATTGCCATGGCCTGAAGTGTGGCCCTGAATTCATACGTAAGCTCTGACTCCTCTGTGACATGTGTAGAGACAGTCTGGAAGGAGGCAGCTGACTGGTGGCTAACGGTTGATGGGAGAGGGCTCAGTTTCCTCAGCGGTGTAGCCACTGCTAAGTGACCCACAGTCCAGTAAGCAACTCTTCACCTGCGGTCATGCAAACGACACTCACAAAACCCAGTGGGAAAAACAAAAGGCCTGAAAATAGAAGAGGAATCGGTTGGGAAAAGAACGGGGGTCAGGGACGGCAAGAGGGGGATAGCCACGAGGTGAATCTACTCCTAAGACCCTGTACCTGCGTATGATATTGTAAAGATGTTTAAAAGTAAAAAGATGAAAGTTCGAACATTAAGTCATAAGAAAGGGCAACTGAGGTTGACCAAGTCATCGGTGTGGGCCAATCCAAGGCCACAGTGTCCTTGTAAGAGGTGATGGGGACACAGACATCCAGAACACAGGAGGAGAAGAGAGCTACCTGCCAAGGAGAAAGGCCTGGGGAAGAGCCAAGCTGCAGGCACGCACATCTTGGACTCCGGCCCACAGCCTGTGGGAGAGCACACGGCTGGCTGCTCCGGCTTCATTTCCTTCATTCTTGCCCATGTCTCCACCACAGCCCGCAAGCCAATGCGGAGTCCCTGGGAGCAGAGTACCCAGCCTGAACAAAGAGGAAGAGGAGCTGTCTCGGAGCCCATGAGGGGGAAGGGGAAGGGAGTCCTCAGAATAACACAAAGGACAGGTGCCAAACACTTGGCAGGTGATGAGGCCGATGGGTAGCAGGGTCATGCGGGAAGGGCCTCACCGGACACTGGAGGGACTTAGGAAAGTGGTAGGATGGGGTCACACTTTGGGGATGTGCTTTTTCTCTGGGTTCACTCCCAACAGGGTCTCATATACTCTCACATCTCCAGAGCCCCTCGCCAACCTACGGAGGCCTAGGAGAGAGCAGCTAACAATTGAGACTTACCCCTAGTCATTTGTAGGGCATGCCTGGCGTTCTGTTCATGTCCCTGGGGGCAGAAGAGCTTTCCTTTCCCGGGAAGCACTCTGCATTCATGTTCCTACGCACAGGGCAAAGGGAGTGGGAGCAATGGGGCCATGCGGCTCTCTGGAGACCTCCGCTCTCATCCACCCTTGGAGAAAGTTCTCATTCCTGCGACCCCCTCTCCCACCCGCCAGGCCGGACCACTGCCAATGAGTTGGTGCCTGACAAACCTGGAACCACGACTTGGCCAACGTTCCCTCAGCCTCAGGTGAACACAGAAGGTGAGGTGGGCCTGAGGGGCCTGGAGAGCTTACCTGCTCCCTGCTGGGATGATAAGCCATGTGAGAAGCTAGCGTTAACAAGATAGTGGGGTGCACACCGTGTAGCCGAGATGAGAGCACATCACTTCCACAGGAAGTGCAGGAAGGCAGGCTCCCGTCACTCAACCCGGCACACCTGTCTTCTAGGTATAAATGCGTGTCTACTTGCTGCAGCTAGGGAATGGACAACAGACCATGTAAACATACCATGAATGCCAAACTTGGGGCAGCAATGAGTTAATTGTGGTTACTTACAAGAATAAAGGACAGGGGTGACATGCAGAGACATGGCTGACGGCACCGCCAAAAGTACTTCCCCACATGGGTGATAGCTCTTAAAACTGGAACTCTACAGCAAGTTAGAGAGTCTTGTAGGCAGGATAGCGCCTCTGTGCTTCTTGCTGCTCAGCTGGTCTCAGTCCTTAGAAACCCTCACTGCTTACGTCATGTGGATGGTGGGGAGGGCTTGTGCATCCAGTCAGGTTCAGCCACTTCCTGACTCTTAAGAAATGCCCCTCGAGGTTGGGATATTTTAACTCTGAGGAAATTGCGACCCAACACCCCCTTATTCTGGAGAACGCAGATGGAGGGGTGCTTTCTTAGGCCAACGTTTCCCCCAAAATGTCTCCTAAAAAAAGCCTACCGCCTTTTAGGGAGGGGAGAGTGATGGGGGCCTGGAGAGGTCGCTAGACCAAGGAGAATGAGGGAACGGACGGCCCTCTCACCAGAGACACTGTAGTTCCTCGAGCCCCTCTGTCCTTCTTGACCCACTGAGGAGTGGGACTTGGGTGTTCGGACAGTACCTCACTGCCCGCTTCCGAGATCCCAACCCAGCTCACTCTTATGATGCCCACAGGACAGTGGTTGTCACCCATGAACTGCTCTGAAGGAGGAAGACAATGCCTCCAGCTATGATGCCTCCAGCCATGATGCGTCCAGATGGAGGGGGCAGTGTCTCCATGCAGGATGTCTGAGGTACTGTGTCCACCGCTGTACAAAGGCTCCCAGTCACACACAGGGGCGGCACACTGCGCCTGCAACTGCTGGGCATGCATATTTTTCTGCCTCCCTGCTGTGCCATGCCTGAAGTGAGGACGGAGCCCTCCCTGCTCCCCCCTCATGCACGCCCTCCCAGCGGCATCTTGGCTGTGCTTCATAGCCACAGGGAAGGCAAGGTGCTGGATAGAGGCCTTTGAAAGCTGTCTGAAGCCAGGAGCTAAAGCACAAATTATCATTGTTACTGACACTGCCGTTAATCCTCCCATGAAGGGGGTGCCGGGGGCCCTGGACAGAGAACAGAACTCACAGGTATGATTAGCTAAATTTAGCCCAGGACACAAAAGTCTGCGGCTTTGACAAAGGATACGCCTGCACCACTGCCGAGCTTTTGATTTCTTTCCCTTGGAGGCCAAGGGAGTCGCGAGAGAATTACTTTGAGACAAAGATCTTCAGTGTTTGCATGACACGCAGTTCCGCGAGGCTGTAAAGCCATGCTTTGGTAAATTTCCTTTGAAACCCGGTGCTTTGATTTAGGGACAGGAGACTTTTTATGCCTTGCGAATTCAAGGCAAGAGCGGAAAAGCCCTGTTGTATGGCATCTCATTGGGGACTGCCAAGGTCCCTGGTTCCATTCCTGGACCCCTAAAATCTCTGCTTTGCAGAACATTCAGAGACCATAGGAGACTTGAGAGATGGGTTGGCATGGGGCTGCCATAACAAACGGCCACCATCCTTACTGTGTAAGCAACACTTTGTCTCCTACTCTGGGTGCTGGTAGGGTTGTATCTCTCAAGGCTCTCTCTTCTCTAAGTCCTGATCCTTCCTTAAAAGGACCCCAGTGACACTGGGTCAAGGTCAAGTGGCCTCATTTGACCTCATTGGTGTCTCCAAAAACACAGTGCCATCCTTGCTTCTGGGAGTTAGAACCTCAGAAAATGGATTTGGGAGAGGAAGGGCCCTTGAAGACAGACAGCTGAAGCCTCAGTTTCCTGGGCTCCGAGGAGTGGCTCGTAGGATGCTAAGGTACAGATGACGGCACCCACCATGGGCTCTAGGCTTAGCCGCTGATCGTCTTCTTCCCACTGGTGTCCACCCATCGGGATCTCACTGTGTTGAGGATCGCTGTCCTGCTGGCTGTACAGGTAGAGGAGCAAGGCTGGACCCTGAAGCCACGCCCATTTCTTAGGAGGGCAAAGGTGCTGCTGGGAGGGACAGCCCACACATAAAAGAGCCCAGCTAGGAAGTAAGACGTTGCTCACTGTGTTCTTAGCAGTCTACAATAAGCTTTATATCCACAAGGAAATCAGCCAGTGATACTGGGACATAGAAAGATGATTTAGACAATGTAGTGACCACTGCTACTAGATCCAGGGTCTGTTTATGTGTGTGTGTGTGTGTGTGTGTGTGTGTGTACATGAACCTGCATGTACACATGTGCATACACGTACACACGTGTGCATCACCTGGTATGTGCCTGTGTGCATACCTGTGGCATGCACACCCCTCCGCAGTCTCCCGGACACATTTCGGCTATGCACATCTCCCACGGCGCCTGACTCTGGCAGCCCAGCGACCTGCTTCCTCCAGGCAGACAGCACAGACAATCATTAAAATGTAATCGCAACGATGCCCTTTGATGAATGGTCCCCACTGAGCCAGAGGCAGGAGGCTGGACGTTAAGGAGGCTGCTGTAGCCTGGTCAGACCTCCCAGCTCGCCTGTCAGCTCCACACAGCCGATTATGCTCCTTTGTAAAGGGAGAGGAAGCAGCTTAAGTTTATGTGATTTCAGTTTGGATCATTTTTTTTTCTCACTGTTAACAGGCAGGGTCATTTGTCCTATAATTAAGACTCTCACAGGCAACAAGACTCTACTATTAAATTTAACTATCATTGATGGCCAAACACCAGGTGCTGCGTCCCCACCGCCCACTGCTGGGCTTGCGTCCTTTATGGCAGAAGTTCAACTGTGGTTTTGGTTCCTTCTGCCTCATTAAGCTCCAAGTCCTTATGCATCGGCATTGTGGTTCTCAGCTTCCGCAAGCCACTGGAGGAAGAAAGGGCCGTGTGGGGCTTCTGGCCACCTGGGGGAGGTGAGCAATGGTAGCCAGTTGTGTGCAGTCAAAGTCACACATCAAGACCCTGCTAACTGATCCGTCACTTCCCCACTTAGCCGTGGGGTACTGGCTCAATGCGCCCTTTGTAGGTTTAAACTACTAGCTGGAAATGCATTTGCAACAGGAAACTTATCACAAGTCCTTGAAGGGACCCAGCAAACTGTAGACGTTGGCTGCTGACCCTGGTGGTTGAGGTGCAGGGACCCTCACAGCACTGAAAAGGGGGACGGTGACAAACACGGAAGTTACAGGTTTGGTAGGATGCAAGCTGAGACAAATTACCCTTCAGAAGAATTCTATCAGGAGAGTCGGGAAGGCCTGGCCACAGGCGGCTGCGATCCCGCACTGATGTGGGACTGGGAACTGACAGGTCCGGAGAGCTTCATTAGGGGAGACAGCCATCACTGATAGATGTGTGTCCTGAAGGGGAGACAGGCCCTTCCCTCAGCAACCAGGAACGAAGGTGGGTGTTCTCGCTCTCATAGGTCTCCAAGGGTGAGGGTGTAAACTTTGTATCATGTGACCTAGCCCTCACGCTAGAAGCCAGGAAGGCGCTAATACAGACTCCATACAACTCAAAGCTGCCTTGGATCCGGGCAGATGAGGGGCAGACCTTCCGGTGAAAGGAGGAAGCAGAGGGGGTGGAGGGAGTGCTCATCTCTGGAGGAGCTTCAGGGAGGAGCTTCAGGGTAGCAGCTAGCAGGATTACGTTGTTTACCACATCTAGAGAGAACTGCAGGATTCAGAGGACCATGGCCTACTTCTGGGGCAGTAGGGGTAGTTGGAGGGAAGAGGGGAAGGAAGGACAGAGGGGGAGAGAGAGAGAGAGAGAGAGAGAGAGAGAGAGAGAGAGAGAGA
>LOEQ01003485.1:114669-134566 GCA_001685075.1 Bramus lutescens
TCAGGACAGCCTCCATCTTCTGTCTCCGTGTAGGACGCCCGCGTCAGGACAGCCTCCATCTTCTGTCTCCGTGTAGGATGCCCGCGTCAGGACAGCCTCTGTCTTCTGTCTCTGTGTAGGACGCCCATATCAGGACAGCCTCTGTCTTCTGTCTCCATGTCGGACGCCCATATCAGGACAGCCTCTGTCTTCTGTCTCCGTGTATGGGCAGTCTCCTCTCATGAGGGTGGACCAGCAGAGTCCATAGGCCAAAGCAAGGCTCAGATCACCTGACTGTCCTTCCTGAAACTCGGGATGGGACCAGGGGAGGGGCCGAGTGAGGCCATTCTAGGGAAGCCCTGCCTCCAAGCTGACTCTGACGAGGGGTGAGACTCCAAAGGTAGGTTCTTCCCCTGGCTGGGGAGGGCCTGACAGGAGCAAAGACACAACTGTCAATGTGCAGGGATTACCTGAAAATAGACTGCCAGGGCTGTGGCACAGAGCAGAGCAGCACTGTGTGTGTGTGTGTGTGTGTGTGTGTGTGTGTGTGCGCGCGCGCGCGCGCACGCATGTGTGCATGTGTGTGCATGTATGTGTGGTCAGAGTTACAGGTATGCACATATGTATGTCATAAGGAGCAGCTATGTGTGGCAGATATCATGTTATACACATGTGTATTATGAGGGCCTTGCAGTGGGGTAATGGTGTGGTGAGTGTGTATAAGTGCAAAGCGTGCTAAGTATTTACACTTGGTAAGTATGTGCACATGAACGATGAGGAATTGCATATGTGTGTGGTGGGGGTTGCCTGTGATGAGGGTCCTGTGCATGCCCATGTGATAGTAGCTATGTGGTGCGTGTGTACACATGTGTGGGGTCTGTGGGGTTGTGTGTGTGCATGCGTGTGATATGAGACAACTTTGTGAGGGTGATATAAAAGACATATGGTGAGCATGGTGGAGATTTGTGTGTGTGCATGTGTATTGTGGAATTCTGCGTGTGGTAAGAGGGAAAGAGATGGAAAGAGAGAATGATAGATGTTATAGCAATAACATGCACACATGTATAGTGTAGACTCGCTGTGTGTGGTGTTCATGTGTACACCTGTGGATGGGTTGGGAGGCCATGGGTGTGAGTGTGTGAGTGTGTAAGATGGAGGTACAGAAACAGTGCCTATGATGATTAATCTTCACTGTTGATTGACGGGGTCAGTGGGAACATGCTCATGTGTGTCTGTGAGGGCATTTACACATGGTCAACAAGAAAAGGAAGATGCCCCTGAATGTGGGCAGCATTCTTCCACAAGCCAAAGTCCCTGAGTGAAGGAACAGAGAACCCAGCTGTGCATGGGGCCAGCTCCATCCCCATTGTGACGTCTGTACCCTCAAAGTGTGCGACAAGATAAAACTTCCCTTCTTAAGTTGCTTTCATCAGATCTCTGGTGGCAGCAACCAGGAGAGTAACTCATAATTACCCCACATCCGTCTGTTGGGAGACTGTTCTGTGCATCCCCCAAAGCCTCGCCTGACCATGAAGTCATGATCATGTCGGTGTGTGGAGGCTCCCTGTGGAGAAAGCATGACTTCTTACCCAGGCAGCTCACTGAAACTCGGCATCTCCAGTCAAGCCGAGGAACACAAGCTCCATCCGCACCGTTCCTCACCGTCCCCCCTGTTCCAGCAGAACCACGCATTCCGTAAATTTGCCAAATTGCTACAAATCAACCCATAATCACTTCTGTTTGCATTTCCAATTATGGGGGACGTGAATTTTCCCTAGCAAACAATCCATCAGCTCAGAGTCCCCTGGAGAAACATTGCTGACTTCTACAATTACCTTCAAACAGACTGGCCAGGCTGCAGAGGAGCGAAGTGTGTGCTCCTGGGGGGAGAGTGGCCCCAGACCAGGCCCAGCATGCACAGCAGTAGGCACAGGCCTGCACTGTCTCTGTTCTCTTTGCTATCTTATCATCTAAACCTAAAGAGGCAATCCCAAGCAAAGAGAGGTGGCAAACCAAGTGAGCAGACGGCACCAAGACTGTGTCCTGTGAGTCTTCCTCGTCCCCCGACACCGCCACACATGACCACATTTTCTCCAGCCTGGTTGGAGCCACTGTTTGGAAGGGCTGGTGGTTTAATACAACACTGGGTCCAAGGGGTTAAGAAGTACCACAGTGTAGGTGCTAAGCTAACAGAAACATTGTCACACAGCTCTGGGTCAAAATCCCAAGGTCAGGGTCTGGTTGTTTCTGTTGATGTCAAGAGAGTACACCCCGCATCTCTGTTGTCTTTAGGTGTCTGAGAGCTTGTATCACTTGGCTAGTCAGGTTTGTGTGTACCCATGATTACACACACACACACACACACACACATGTACACACACACATGCTCTCATCTCCACCTGCTGTCACACAGCCTGTCCTCCTGTCTTCTCTTGTGCCTGTATGTCACAGGTTTACAAAGAGACTGGAGGGACCCACTTCACTCCAGCATGACCTGTCTACCCTTAACAGCATCTGCAACACCTGATTTCCACAACAACACCACATTCCAGGGCACCAGCGATTAGGACTCAAGCATGTGAAGTGTGAGAGAGGAGTTACCTCTGTGTGCTCTTCATGGGGATGGCTGGGGAGACTTAGGCGATAGATCACAGCTGGACTCTGGTTAGAGACCCACCTGGCTCTGCTACTTGCTTTCAGGATGCTGTGCCTCTTCCTGTCCCAGGTATCAACTTACCCTCCCCGGCAATTGAAAGGACACCGTGTCCTTCCTCACTCCATCTTTTGAAGAATGGCTCGTCCATCAGAGCCTCTTCTATCTCACCGTCTGGTCCCCGCTGTCCAGCAGGCTTCTGGCCATTACAGCCATTCTAGGAGTCAAGGTCCTGACTTTGTGCCACTTGAGTTGATGCCACACTAGGCTTGTGGCCAACAGTAAGGCAGAAGGAAGATGCTCCTTGTTCAGGCATGCAAAGACTCAAGACCCCAAAAGGCCCCAAGCAGTTGCTCACCAGTGCTTCTACTCCACTTACAGAGCCTCAAGTTGGGACCCTGATGTCTCAATGGGCCTCAGTACACAAGGCTCATTCTAGAGAGTTATTCTACAGAAACACAAGGCTTTTCCATGGGTCTGGGTTTTTTTTTTTGGTCTCCAACAGATTTCCTCCCCTCAAGGACCCTGGAGGGTCTCTGATGTCCAGATGTACCCCGGTAACCCAACTTCTGCTCCACCAGATCTCCGAGAATCCCATGGTGTCCTAGTTAGGGTTTCTATCGCTGCGATGAAACACCAGGACCAAAAGCAATTTTTGGAGGCCAGGGTTTATTTGGCTTGCATTCCCACATTGTAGTCTTGTCGCTGAAGAAAGTCAGGACAGGAACTCAAACAAGGAAGGAATGTGGAGGCAGGAGCTGGTGCAGAGACCATGGTGAATGTTGCTTGCTGACTTGCTCCTCATGACTTACTTAGCCTGCTTTCCTGCCCAGGGATGGCACCACCCACAGTGGGTTGGGCCCTCCCACATCAGTCACTAATTAAGAAAATGTCCTATAGCTGGATTTTTTAAAAAGCTGAAATTGACCTTTGAATTTCCTGGTAGTAGTCAAGTGTGAGGATACCTGGACAGGATGTTCAGCTTGGGAGTGGTAGCATCGCTGAGTTCTCCAGAGGAGCACCTAGGAGGCAGAGTTACTGCTTCAATGTTCTTAATTATTTAATTTACACGTTAGTAAAACATTTCCATATTCAGAATGTATGCACAGTGGTTTTAACCCCTTTTCACTTTTGGAGATTATAAAATAATTATATCATTTCTATTTCTTCCTCTCTCCACACTCTCTGGTATGTGACTCCCAGCTGTCTACATAGTCACCCCCCCCTTATTGGAAATAGACTTTCCTCATAAATGATATCCTGATCACAGTGTCCCCTCTGTACCCAGCCTGGCTCCTTCCCTGCACCCTTCCCATCTGGACCCACTCTTTGTCTCTCATTAGAACAGGACAGGCTTCTAAGAGGTAATAATAAAATATAACGAAGTAAATTATAACAAGATAAAACCTATTATCATGTCAAAGCTGAGCAAGACCAATCAACAGAAAGAAAGGAGCCTGAAAGGGGGCACAGGAATCAGAGCCTAGCTTGTTCACACAGCTGGGAATCCTTTAAAAACAAAAAGCTGTAGCGCACATGCAGAGGATCTGGTGAAGACTGGTTCAGGCCCTGTCCATGCTGATTCCGTCTTTGAGTTTGTATGACCTTTGCTCCTGTTGATTCAGAGGGCCTAGTTTTCTTGGTGTCTTCCATACCTTCCGGCTCTTGCGATCTTTTATGCTTTTTCCTCAGCGTTCCCACAAGCTCTGAGGGGAGAGATTGGATGGAGTTCTCCCTGTTTACGGCTCTTGCTCTCTGAGTCTGGCTGTGGGTCTCTGTATTTGCTGCCGTCCGCTGCAGGAGGAAGCTTCTGTGATGATGGCTGAACAAGGCACTGATCTATGAACACAGCGGACTATCGCTAAAGGTTCTGTGGCCAGCTTGATTCTTATGTTTCTCTTTTGGCAGCTTACAGAGTATGTTCCTGTATGGAAGATGTTGCAGCTGGATCATAGGGTGGCCTTTTCTCAGTTTGAGGTCCTCTCAATTTCAGACGACTTTGGTCTGGGCCAAGTTGTTGGAAAAGTATCTGGCACTCGGATGTACCAAACCTGTGTCTACTTGTTGGTATTCTGCCTGCTGAGAAGAAGCAGGATTCAGAAGGGTGGGCTCCACCAGCCAATAGTTCCAAGTCTACTTCTGGAAGATTTCTGGGGTTGGTTTTTCACCAAAGACAGTTACATTCTGATGGTTTCTTTCTACAGACAGGGGCAGTCAGCCCTAGTTGAGAGTCTCAGAGGTGGCTCTAGACACACCTTTATTTAGGTCAGCATGTTGCCTGAATATCCCACCTGACACCTAATACTTCAATCTCCCCTTTCCTATCTCTTTTCTAATGAATGTAGATGTGTGCGCTTATATGGGTATGTGAGCGTGTTTGTGGGTTCCATGTGTGTACATGGTGAATGGCCAGAGAACAGCCACAGATGTCATCATCAGGAATGCTGCCCCTCCTTTGAACCAGGGTCTCTTACTGGCTTGGAATTCCTCATCAGGTTGGACTAGTCATTGAGCCCCAGGGATCCATGAGTTTCCGACTCCCCAGTACTGATATAACAAGCATATGCCGCCATGCCAGGATTTTCAGGTGGGTCCTTGGGATGAGGCTCAGGTTTTGGCAGTTGATTTATTGGCTGAGCCAGTCCACCTCTTGGTCTCCTTTACTAGAGACAGACATTCTGTAGTCTTTCACAAGAGCCCCCTAAGCCATGGTGTCTCTTCTCCGTGTTCTTGGGGGTCAGCACCCCCACTGAATCCCAAGGAGCCCCAGCTTCAGGTTACCTTCTCTCTGAGCCCTGCAGATGAACTAGACTCTGTTCCCAGGATCAACGGTGTCTTCTCCAAGACAGAAACTGTGAGTGTGACCATGAGTCCTGGGAAAGCCCCTCCCATAGTCCTCAGTTCTTTGTCACACCCCACCCCTGCCCTGTTGGTGGGGCCCCGATCCACAAGACAGAACAGGTGACCTCAGCCCCGGCTCCTCAGAGTCATGTTCCTGTCACACTAATGAGGAAGAGAAGCATGTGTGCAGCGAAAGCCCTGCTAATGGTGTCCGTGGAGCTACCGCTGCAAATGGACCTGCCTGCCTCTCCTTATTCTATTTACTCAAAAAAAAATCCCCCTTAAAAAATTAAGATTTGGAGGGAATTTGTCAAAAGGCCATTACCTGCCGACGTTCCGCCTGCTGCCTCTCTGAGCACTCGCGCATAATTAATCAGTAGCACGGCGCTTGCAGTCCCAGCATAAAAGTTAAAAACCCATTTTACTGTGCTCTGTACTTTATGCTCAGCATCACTGTCAGGCAGGCTTCAAGGGAGGCAGGTATTTGCATGTGGGCCCAGCTGGAGTCTCCATAGCAACAGGCTCTCGCCTTCCTCTTGCCAAACTCCTAGAATGGGCTTCATTCTACTCTCAGAGTCCCCCAAACTATTGTGGGCAAGAGACTCTGAGTGGCTACTGGAGCCTTGGAGAAACTACAGCTACTCTGTCCCCATGCCTGTCTGTAGATGTGGCTGTGGGGACTGCTGATCAGTCCAGCTGTAACAGCGTCACTACCATCATCATTACAACCAGCACCATCATCATCACCTTAATCACTGCCATCACCCTGAGCAGCACAGCTATTATCGCCACAATCACCACTACCATCATTAAAATCATCATCACTACCTTCACCATCACCACCATCATCATCATCACCATCACCATCATCATCATTACCATCATCATCACCATCATCACCGTCACCACCATCATCATCATCATCACCATATCATCATCATCATCATCCTTACCATCACCCCCACCATCATCATCATCATCATCATCACCTCCATCACCCTCACCACAACCGTCACCTCCACCATCAGCATCATCATCATTACCATCATCACCATCACCATCACCATCAACACCATCATCAACATCACCACCACCATCACCTCCACCATCATCCTCACCACAACCATTACTACCACCATCATCATCATCACCACCATCACCATCATCATCACCACTATCATTACCATCATCACCATCATCACCACCATCATCAACTCCACCATCACTATCACCATCATCACCATCACCATCATCACCTCCATCACCCCCACCACAACCATCACCCCCACCATCAGCATCCCTGCTACCATCACCCTGATCACCTTCAGCAGCCGTGCTAACCACTATAGATATTTTGTAGTCACAGATTTGAACTGAGCAAAGAAAAAAGAACAAGAAGGAAAAGAAGGGGGAAAGAAGGAGGGGGAAGAAATGGTGCCTTGGCTCGTTTCACCCACCAGACACAACGAGAACAGCCTTTGCTTAGAGTGGCCCAGGCTCCTAGGAGAGAACGGAGTGAGTTTCTCTCCAATCTTGGTGGGAAATAGCGAGGCGAGGAATAAATGTGATTTAGAAATGCTGCTTTAAAAGCCGCACCACACGCACCACGAGCTGATCCCAGTTACCGTGCAGGGCAATTCAGCGAGCAACGTGGGTTGTGGAATGCAGATGCCGCAGCGCGTAAGCTGATGTGCCTGGGCGGTTGATGGAAAATCCCCTCCCCTTTGCAAAAGTGCTTACCGGTCTCCAGAAGCATCCACCAAGCCCATGCCCACCAGGGGCTGCCTAGCATGGAGACTGTGTCCCCCACTTAATCAGGTGAAACAGAACTCAGGGAGATGGCATGACTGGCCCACTAATGCTCCACAGGGTGCCCTTGGCACCTCAGTGCTGTCTCCTATCAGTGTCAAAGAGGTCATTTAAGACTTGGTCAAGTGCAAAGGTCACAAGGAAGCCATGGCAGAGTGATTGAAAACAGACATTCAGGATTTCTGGGCTCAAATTCCAGCTTTATTGACAGCCACACAAGGCTGAAGGCATTCCTGCCACTATGCTCCCTACTCAAAAAAAGCAAATTTTGGGGTCTCCAGGCTTCGGGACCATTCTGCAGGGCCTCAGAATACAGTCATTTCCTCTCCCTGTGAACCCCAGATAGAACGATCAAACACACTGGGCATGAGGTGCTGATGCAGGGTGGAATGGCCTGACCTGTTGTTTCCCCAGCCAAAGTGGAGTGTGCATGGGAGACTCCATCCTTCTCATATGGGGTTCCTGAGTCTTGAGAGCAGACTTATCAGGATCAGGGGGGTTCTGCAGTTCTTTGCTGCCCCCTGAGTCGCACACCCATTTTGTTGTCCTCTGAGGAGCGTTAGCCCCTTTGGAGAGTTGCAGACCCAGCCCAGCCCCGGGCAGTGCAGGGTGGGGGGGCGCTTGCACCCAGTGTTCTTGCTTCTACACAGCCCAGCTTGGCGGAGTACAAGCAGGGTTCACAGGGCCTCTGCTCCACATTGCTGCTCAGCATCTCCACCTCTACTCCACAGAGCTAGCGTCTCTAGGAGCTGGAACTTCAGAAGCCAGAATACAAGCCAGATACACTCTATCTCCCGAGCCAACCTATGGTCACCCAGCACACGTTGAGAACATGGACACAGCTGACTTCTGTTTACTGGGTGATATGCTCATGAAACACCCAAGGCTTTGAAGAGCTGACAGAAACGTCTCCATAAAAGCATTTTTGCTAAGCTATTTCTCAGTATACCTGCCATCTTTAAACCTAATATCTCTCATCCACTTCCTGTGATGGTCAGACTGACGGGCAGCTTGGCTAAACAGTGGTACCAGCTGACTCACTCGTGAGCTAATCTGAATGCCACCTGGAAGTAAGTGTGTGGCAGATGGCATTAGAATCACGTGATTCTAAGTCAAGCAGATTATCCTTCATGGGCTGGTTGAGTTTTTGTAAACTTGACGCAGACTGGAGTCACCTCAGAAGAGGGAACCTCAGTTGGCAAGTCTGTGAAGGCATGTCTCAGTTAATGATGGAAGTGTAAGGAGTCAGCCAAGTGTGGGTGATATCACCCCTAGGTAGGTGGCACTGGGTACTGTAAGGAAGCAAGCTGGAAAACCATGGTAAGAAGGGAGAAGCCCCATATGGGGACAGCCCCCTGACTAAGTTCCCACCATGAGCCTCCTGACAGCATCTGCCCGTTTCCCTGTGGCTACTCCAGAAGTCAGAGAAGCCAGTCTTTGAGAAAGCCTCTTAAGAGACGTCTGATCAACACGCCTGTGTCTTTACGCCACACATCTGTCTATATGCACAGATGTAAATCTGTGTAGTTGTGTCTACAGCTGTAGAGATGCATCTCTCTAAATAAATATGGAAATGCAGCTATCCATCTGACTGGGGGGGCATTTAACAATATAAAGATCCATGGCTTAGATTCAGCAGCAGATACATGGATGTTGCTATAGATGTGGAAAGACCTATCTATTCATTCAATGTCCCCATCCGTCTCCATATTGGATGATGCAGAGGCTGGGAGAGAGAGAAGCTGTATTATTGCCTCTACCTCTGTACCACCTAAGTGTGGACGTACATGGACTGTGCACAGGAAGGCATACAGGCATAGAGGAGTGCCTGGCCACAGACTGGACCTCGATGGCCATGCAGATGGCTCTGTCAGAACACTCTTCCCCCCTCCAGAAGTTCAGAGGAACAGCCCCTGCCCCATTCACACATGAGCCTTATGGCTCCTGTATTCTTGTGATGAACTAACCCTGGCTGAAGATGAAGTAGGATCTCAGGTGAAATTTGGAGTCTTCTGTTGGTCCACAATGACCACAACACTCCCGGGTGACACTCTGCTCCAGCCTGGATCTGTCTCGTTCCCACTGAGGCTGTGTAGCCTGCCTTAGTCCTTCTGATCCCAGGAGGAGGGGGCTGCTTCTCAGATCTGTGATTGGTTCCTGTTAAGGTACTTTCACCAGAACAGGCTCCTTTGCAGCATTGCCCGAGGGAGGAAGCCACGTGGAGCTTGTTTACAGACACGCCTTAATTGGGGCCACAGGGTTGCGGTCTGTGAACCCTACATACAACAGCTCCCTTTGGTACAATCTTCCATCTGAAAGGGCTTGCAAAGGCCTGGGTCTCTCTCACAATACATTTGGAAAGGAAAGGATCAGAACGCATGGTGATCATTACTGTGAGCTATGGTCCTTCAGTGGGTTATACTGCAACTAAATGTCAGAGAGAACATCAGAGCGTCTCTAGAACCCAGGTGGTGATAGATTGACAGAGGCAAGCCTCGGCTTGATCAATGACAGCCTGCTGTTGACAACGGCGGCCAGATGCAACTCCCTGGAGGCATGGAGGCTCACAAGGGAATGCCAGCCTGGCAGGGGTGGGGGTGGCAGTACTTTGCTCTGGTCCAGTTGATCCCCCAGGAAGGAATTCATTTCATAATGCCTAGTGTGCCTGGTTCGGTGACATTTGAATTGACACTGCGTTAGGTATCTCTGCCATTGGTTCACCAGGAGACAGGCAACGCAGCCCTGCTGCTGAGGCCTGGGCAAGCCCTGTCTATCTTGAAAATGCTGGAGTGAAATTTTTAGTATTTCTTTTTTTTCTTTCAACTGATAGAAAATGAAGATTTGAAAGCAGGGCGTGTGTCACGGGAAGTGATCTTGGGGAGATGATTGTGTCTACTTCCTCTGCCTGGGATTGTAGCCGGGGACAGTTTGGGGCCTGCTGGTGTCAGTAAGCACCTAGTAGACATGGTGGGAAGAAATGTAGACAACTTTTACTGGAAATGTATAGCTTGACGCTCACGTCCATCCTGCTGGTAAGGCACGGGAGCAGGCAGGCTTGAGGTGCCTACGTGTTCAGCGTATCACGGGGCCAACGAGACAGCTCATTCATTCACTTGGTTAGAGTCGCACTAACATTCACATCATTACCTTGACAGGGAAGCTGAGGCTTGATGTGTTCAATCTGACCCTCTAAGATATGCTGGGACCAATCACAGAAGCATCTAGAAGGAAGACATTACAGGTAGAGTAGAACCTGGGCCTTCTCTGGGATGCTCTGGACCCCTCGGGCCGAGAGCCACTGGGGAGAGTGGGTTAAAGAACAGCTCATGAGATGTCAGAGGCCTGAGCACCAAGCTCTGGGGCTCCTGTCGCAAGAACCTGGGTGCTGAGCTCTGGGGCTCCTGTCAGAGCCATGCTCAGGAATTCGGAAATGGTTTATCTTGGAATCTGAACTAACTTAGACCAGACATCCTCCCCTCCTAGATGTCACCAAAGCCCTTGGTAGAGACAGACTTTTAAGTTAGCTTATAATAAATAAATTCTGGGACAGAGGCCAGCTTTCCACTCACCTTGCATGCTCAGAGGGTTTGACCATGAAAGAACAGATCTTTTGCGTGTGGCTTGGCACCTAGAAAGACAAGCTCTCCGCCATTTTGAATGAATGAATGAATGAATGAATGAATAAATGAATGAATGAATGAATGGGTCACGATTCCTTACTGAAGTTCTTCACACTCAGAGCTTGCTAGCCCTGTGCTGTTATGTCTCCAGCGTCCTCCCAAGACCACATGCACCCCTCTCTCCTCTCGCGTTCTCCTATCAGGTCAGGGAAGCAGGGGGTCAGGCTTTTCTTTCACTGACGGGGACACTGAAGCTCAGAAAGGCTGTATGACTTGCCAGACCTGCCAATTTCAGGACCAGAGCCGCATCCTGGTCCCAGCCCCATTCCTCTACTCCTACCTGACTTCTCCAGTCAACATGGTTAATGCTGACTCCAAGGTCAGAGGCCTAAGAGGTGAGCCAACCTGGAGTCTTCCTGAGGGTCTAGCAACAGGCACTATCAGAGGTCCTGATTGTGCCTAGCCAATGAGGGGCGGTCATGCACTGTCAACAGATCAGAAGGCAGCCCCGGTGCTGGCAGGAGCACTTCAAAGGCTCTCTCCATTGCTGCAGGCCTTTACCTGACTCCGGTGTCTATGCCGTTGATGCTGTGCCTTCTCACCCCAGTCCCCAAGGGACCCGTTAGGACATAGCAACAAGAGCAACGCTAAGGCAGCCAAAGCTGAGGGCTACCAGCTTCTAGCACACACACACACACACACACACACACNATGCACTGTCAACAGATCAGAAGGCAGCCCCGGTGCTGGCAGGAGCACTTCAAAGGCTCTCTCCATTGCTGCAGGCCTTTACCTGACTCCGGTGTCTATGCCGTTGATGCTGTGCCTTCTCACCCCAGTCCCCAAGGGACCCGTTAGGACATAGCAACAAGAGCAACGCTAAGGCAGCCAAAGCTGAGGGCTACCAGCTTCTAGCACACACACACACACACACACACACACATCTCTGTGACTGGAGTGGGTGTGGTGGCTCTTGAGCTGGATCCTAGCGAGGTACAGAGGGTGAAGAAACCAGCATGGGTGATGTCTTTGGTGTGGGGTGTTTGGAGCACGAAGCTGTGTTTGTAACACAGAAGTGACCTTCAGGTTCCCTCTGGAGGGCTCTGCTCTCACAGGACTGAGGCTCGGGTTTTTATGTGAGAACGAGAGTCTATGAAACCCACACTCATGGCTGAAATCACCAGAACAGCAGGACAGTCTGAGCTGACGCCAGCCATCCCTGGACATGACTGAGGTGCAGGAAAAAGGCACCCCTGCTTCAGACCCTGCCCCGTTCATGTTGCAGTCATATCACGTCCCCGAGGAGGCACACATTGAACCCAGATCCATCTTCTCCTAGCTCTGTGTCCATGTGACCTGCTCAACTCAGGAGATCAGCTTAAGTGTTAGCTGCAGATTCTTTGGCCTATCTGACTTGGGTGGACAAGGTCCCAGCAGCCAACATCTTCCGGGCCCTTGCTGTGTCATCTGACCCCCTCCAGTTGCTTTCATTTCCTTAAGCTTCTGGAAGCCACACAGCATGCCCAGGTGGAAGGTACCAGCCCTCTGTAGAGATGAAGTGCGGAGGGGTTTAGGACCTTGGCCTCAGGCCACAGAGCCACGGTGCAGCTGCAGCGATGCAGACTGGTCAAGGCGCTCACCGGATCACAGGAAGAGCAGATGCTCCAGGGACCATGACACTACTTAAAGCTAGGATTCTAGAAAAGACTGATCTTATGCTTGCTCCACTTACAGTGAAAGATTGTGGGAGCTGAAGCTGGCTCGTCCTCCTGCCGGTGCGCTAGAGGGTTACGGCGCTCTGCCGGAGCTGATGGAAGAAGTCAGAACTAAGCTCGGAACGTGCGCACTCCTTTGGTTTCTCTTGGTTACACTTCTGCCTTCAGCTGAATCCATCCCAACGTTTCCCGTCGCGTGAGCCAATAAGTTCCTATTTTTGCTTCAGACAGTTTCTGTCAAGTTCTGTGGCTTACAACAGAAAAAAAAATCTGTAATGGATCCAGTCTTCCCTCACTTTTCACAACTTGCATCAGGTGGGGAATCTACAGATGAAAGTGGCTTTCCCAGAAAACCGAGAGACACACTGTAAACACAGAGAGCAAGGGAGAGCCGTAGCACCCCAGCTGCCACGCCAGGGAGCCAGGCAGCTGCCCACTTCCCACCGTGCATCCCTGGACCTGTGCTAGGCCTCTGCCTCTAGAGTCTTCTTTGGGCCACACTTGCTCGCTCTGCAGGCTGTGGGTTGGCTCTGCACATCCGGTTCCCTCACTCAAGTCTGGGATTTCATGTTTCTTGGCTCTGTCTGATTTGGGGTGGGAAAATCTAGTCCAGTGCATTTTAGAAACCCATTCCCTGGTGTCAGCGGGAGTTTAAAATGAGATTTGGTGGCATCTGTGTCCACCTCTGCTCTTTGTCACATTTTATTTATTTATTGTGTGTCTGGGACAATGATGAGCGGACAAGCCCCAAGAATAGTTTCTCTTCCACCACTGTGTTGATCCTGGGGATCAGGCTTGAGTGTTCAGACATGGCAGCAAGAACCTTTGCCCACTGAGTCCGCTCACTGGCCTTTTCTTACTTGGTGTGTGCATGTGTGCACATGTGCATGCATGTGCGTGTGTGTGTGTGTACACATGTGTGGTGTACATGCTTGTGGGAGTCAGTTTGCTCTTTCTCTGCCATGTGGGCTTCCGGGGTCTCAGAGGACCAAACAACCGCAGTCACTGGGCTTGGCAGCAGCCGCAGTCACCGGGCTTGGCAGCAGGTGCGGTCACTTGCTGAGACAAGTTGCTAGCCCGTTTAAAAAATACTTGTGTACACCTATGGTGTGTGTCTATGTGGATGAGGTGTGCACATGCCGCAGTGTGAGCGGAGGTCAGAGGACAACTTCTGGGAGTCACATAACTCTTCCGACCATGAAATCCAGGGATCAAGCATGAGTCGTCAGTCATCAAGCCTGCATATCAAGGACTTTCACCTGCTAAGCTGTTCTCACCGGGTTTGTTTTTATAAACAGGTGGGTATCGGACTTGAAGATTGACATTTTCTTTAAAATTGTATTTTATCTTCTTTTTATTTCTGTGAGGAGTGTGGCACATGCATGTAGCCAGAAGAGGGTGTCAGGCACCCTGGAGCTGAAGTCACAGGTGGTTGTGAGCTGCCCCACATGGGTGCTGGCAACAGAACTTGTCCTCTGGAAGGGCTGACAGTGTTCTTAACTTCCCAGCCTTCTCCTCAGCCCTAGGACCAGCCTTCTTAAGTGTGAGGGAAAGCTTGGGAAAGGTTGGTGAGGGAGCCCCAGCTGCAAGGATCCAGCCCCTCAGGACTTGCTGGGTCTTAAATTAGTCCTTCTTACTTATGGCCCTGACAACACCGTGCCATGTGAATGGTTCCGTCCCCAGCTGATTAATGTGTTTTAGAATTTCCCCCACCATCAACACGGATGAGTTGATTAGCGAATTAAAAATTTCCCTCTCCTTTCGGCAACCACTAAATCACATTTGTTTTAATTCATTGATTTAAATTAGGGATGGTTGCCCTCCCGACAAGCCTCCATCTCACGGGGGGAAATCATTTGAAAAGTTATTTATCTTAATATCAATTAAGACTGGCTAATTAGACCTAACTTTAGCAGTTGGGCACACTGAACTTGAAGGGACTTGAGTCCTGATCGTGTTAGAACTTGGAAAGAGTGCAGGGCTGGGGGAACAGGAAGTGGAAGTAGGGAGTTTGGGGTGACCCTGCATCCCATGCCGGTTCAGTAGCCCCCACCAGGGAGTCATTACACTTCCCTTCTGGGGGGTTCTGTACAAGGGAAGGGCATAGCTGTTATCTGTCAGGCCCACTGGTTGGCATTCTGGGACTTTATACACAGTTCCCATTTTGATGCCTACAGGGGCACCCAGTTCTGATATGAAGGGCACTTTAAGGCTAAGACAAGGGTGGGCACATTTGGTGACATGGCACGCCCTGCTTCACACCTCAGAGTCCAAGCTGCAGAAGATTGTGTGGTCATAGGAACTGACCCCAGATCAAGGCAGGTCCATGTGCCCGTGAGTCTTTATTGGACTTTGGTAAGACCTATGCTGCCGGGACCAGAGTCAAGCCATCTCACTGTGGCTGAGACACAAAGGACATGTGCCGTAGTGTTAGAAGTGGTCGCCAGCCCCCCCGTTGGTCTCATGAACTCTCGAGGCCCCGGGAGGTGGTTCCTGGAGGCTGGGCTGGTGTTAGGGTGGAGACGAGCCAGCCAGTCCTTCCCTCAGCTGCTCACGACTTCAGGGGCCAAGCATCCTTTCTAAGGCTGAGCACTTGGGTCTCATAGTCTCTGCATCTTGACTGGTTGTGGGTCTCTGTTAACTGCTAAGGGTTGAGAGGAGTGTTAATCTATGGATATGGGGACAAGTGATCAAGGCACAGTTTAATACTTTGTCTCTTTAGCTGGATAATAATAGTAGCTTCTCCGCTAGACCCTACAACAGGAAAAATCAAAGGTTCTTAGCCCAAGAATGATGCCAGGTACAAGTGATGGTGGGGACCTATAGGTCCATGTCATGTGATTCTGTCTTTGTAACCTTGTACCCTGTCTTCCCTGGACCCTCTTTAAAAAAGCTTACCTGATTAGGTCAGACCCACCACCTTCAATGTGATAAATACAAGCAAGGGACTGGGACCCTCAGGGGCCACGTTCAAATGCTGCCTGTCTTGAAGTTCCACCATGTTCCAAGGAAACAAACTTGCCTTGCTTACCATTATCTGGCTTATAGGAGCAGCCTTCTGGGAGCCCCTTTGGTGGTCCTCATATTAGGCAGACAGGAGGCAGGGTAAGCACACAAGGGCCCTGTGGTCACTTCCCTCCCTGAGGGAGAGCAGTTGTTCCATCAGGAGGCTTCCCTGCTGTCTCCCACCCGGGATCTTCCAGAATCCTGCTTAGACAGATGTGTGGGATTGGTGTTGTGCAGATTGGAGCCTCCAGGCTTTTCCTCTTCTGCATGGACACACGGAGCTTCCATCTCAAGGAGTCCTGGCGGCCCTCCTGGCCATCCACTCCCACTCCAGTGAAGGCACAGTTTACCTTTCTGGTACTGCTGATGTTCAAGGACAGAGCCTGGGTTTGAACCAGCTTAAGGTGACTAGGTGCTCCTTGGTACAGTGATCCAGCGGAGACCTACCACACCCATGGAATCAAGGTCCAGTTCCATGTAACCTGCGCAGGCTCAAGTTCAGGAGACCATTGATGGGTGAATCCGAGCAACCTAAGAAGGCCAGCAATGTTTCAGGCCTGGTCTCCATTCCCTATTCCAGGCAGCTGGCAGACAGGGCTCCCAGAGTGAGGGGGGAGGAGGCAGCTGGGGATTAGAAGCATCTTTTCTCTCCCTTCATTAAAAATGACACCTCTCGTTTATTTTGAAGGGAATAGCAGCTGTCTTGAGGGCTCCTCGCCTGACACCTCGAAATTTTTCTCTGTTAAGAATTTGAAAAATATGCAAATATTCTTCGTGGAACCAGAAACACTTCTGTTTTAAACGGGTCGGTTCTGATGAAGACAGATCTCGTTCCAAGGTCTCCCTTTCCTGGTGCCCTGAGCCCGCGATCATCTTCCCCGTGAAATGAGTTTCTGCCATAGTTTAAGCCTCTGCAGAGAGAGATGGCGGGTGGCAAAGACTGATTACGACAAATTGCTCCCACACCAGCTCTTTCACAATGTGGCCTTTTAGGGGAGCTCGGCACCCCGGGGGAGCTGCACTTTGGATCCAGAGCTGAGCACCCTGGGTGGGGCTCAGCAGGTTCAGGCCTGAGGACTAATGCACTCAATGGCTCCTGAGCCCCGGCAGGGGATTTCATGACCATCGCAACCCACGGTGTTGAGTGGGGAGTCTGGCACCATTGACCTGGCTGCTACCAAGGACCCGTGTCTACCCTTGATCTGGGCTTGGGGCCACTGACCTCACCACTTCCGAGGTCCCATTTCCCACCCTTGGTCTGCTCTGGGCCTGAGGTAACCTGCCCTGTGACTTCAGATTGCCAGCACTCACGGCTTGCAGAAGCCACACCAGGTCCCCATCTTCACCTTCACAAAGTTCCGGGCTCAGGCCTGTGTGTGTCTTTGCATCGACCAGTTTTCACCTTTTGATAAAGATACGGTCACAGTGGATTAGAGCCGGCCGCAGGACCGCATCCTAGCCTGATGTCCTAGTTCTGTTTCTGTTGCTCTGATAAAAACGCTCTGATGAAAAGCTACTTGGAGTAAAAAGGGTTTACTTAGTTTTACAGTTGTCATCACTGCAAAGCCATGGAGTCGGGAACTCAAGACAGGTAGTCACATTGTATCCAAGAGCAGAGAGGGAATGGCTGCCTGCATGTCTGTCATTGTTCAGCTCACTCTCTTCCCTTAAATGGTCCAGGACACCTTGCCTAGGGAATGGTGTCGTCTGCCAGGGGAAGAGCCTCCCATATCTGCAGTGATATTTCACTTGTACTAATAAAGCTTGCCTGAAGAACAGAATGAAAAACAGCCACACTGGCCAGCCTTACAGACCAGACAGTGGTGACACACACCTTTAATCCCAGTAGCCACACTAGTTGCCATAGAAACTGGGTGATAGTGGTGCACGCCTTTAATCCCAGCCCTAGAGGGGAATATAAAACAGGTGGAGACAGCTCTCAGGCAGTCTCGTTCTGAGGATTCCTGGAGGCAGGATCGCCATTTCAGACGCTTTCCTGACCATCAGATTGAACCCCAATATCTGTCTCTGGGTTTTTATTAAGGGGTTCAACCTGAAGACCCAAAAAGCAAAGCCACCAGCTCTTACCTCCACCTCAGTACAAAATAGTAATCCTGCCTCCAGGAATCTCAGAATGAGACTGTCTGAGAGCTGTCTCCTCCCGTCTTATATTCCTCTCTAGGGCTGGGATTAAAGGCATGTCCCACCTGGTTTCTATGGCAACTAGTGTGGCTACTGGGATTAAAGGTGTGTGTCANAGAGCTGTCTCCTCCCGTCTTATATTCCTCTCTAGGGCTGGGATTAAAGGCATGTCCCACCTGGTTTCTATGGCAACTAGTGTGGCTACTGGGATTAAAGGTGTGTGTCACCACTGCCTGGTCTGTAAGACTGACCAGCATGATTGTTTTATGCTCAGATCTTCAAGCAAGCTTCATTCATTAAAATACAATTGAAATGCCACTACATTTTCATGCCACACACATCAATCAGCATAACCAAGACAATTCCCGACAGACATTCCCAGTCCCTCATGGAGATTCTCTTCCTAGGCAATTCCATATCGTGTTAGGTTGACAGTCAAAACTAGCTATCGAAACTTGACAACCTCTATAATGGTACTTTATCCATATAAGCTCATATGACCACACTTGGGTCTAAGACTTGAACATATGTTTTGGGGAGATACAATTTTAACCCATGACACCTCCCAGCTGTGAGAATCCTTCATGGATTGGCATATGCCTGGGCCAGATCCTAGGATGAGTTAGTTCTGCCCCACCCAGCCGAGAGGGGCAGAAACACACACACAAATGGAGAAATGGGAAAGACATAACCAAATACAGTCACTGTGACCCTTGGGTGAAGAGCGGAGCCTTTGCTCAAGCTGCTCTCTGGAGAGAGGGGGCTTGTGGGAAACGTCTTTGGAGGGCCCCCACTCAAGTTACTGTGGGTCTAGAAGATACATACGGTCCATTCCCTTATGCTGCTTTTGTGTTTCAGGATTTGCATTCAAAACTTTAAGTCTTTGTGACATCAGTGGTGACTCAGCAGTTAAGGGCATGTTTGATTCCCAGCGTCCACATTGAGAAGCACGTGACCACTATAAATCCAGACCCAGGAAGAGACAGTACCTTCGCCCTCTGTGGGCACATGTACTCACACACATACATATTACACAAACACATACGTGTAATTAAAAATAAAATAAACCCAAAGTTTACAGTCCTGATCTTCTGCAATCTCTAGAACACCCCTATAGGCTGGTATTTTAATGCCCGAACCCTCAAGGAAGAATCTGAAACTCAACAGTGACCCCACACATCCCAAGGTTAAGCCTCTGGCAGCTGGATGGAAGCACAAGTCAGCAGGACTGCTCACCTTCCCGTTTTCTCAAGACCAAGGCAACCATGCACCAATACCAAGGCTTGCTGGCAAATTAAGAGTCCTTGGGGAAGATCCTTTGCTGAGTGCAGTGTTGAACCAAACTGCTCTCAGAAGTTGCTCTGCAGCATATTTCCAAGTAAATAAGATGACGAGGAGTTAGGAGAGGGAATGGAAGGTTCAGAGACGCCACACACAAGCAGAGGATTCACGAGACAAATCAATGCCGACAATGTGTGTCGCTCATCGCCTCCCAACAGGATTCAACAAGCGAAAGCGATGATTAGATCCAGTTGGCGCTGTATATTCAGACTCGTGAAGTGTTTCTGAGCGGCTCGTGGAATTTTTACTGGCAGATTATTTAAATTGGCTGGGATTGGAACATTGTCACAAAGATTGAAAGCTGGATTATTGCCTGTAAACAGAGAGTGCCATAAACGGCAGGGGCAGGGCACTTGATGATGCTCTGGGATTTGTAGGACTTGCAGAAGTTCCTTGTTTTAATTAACTCCTCTACTAGTAATTAAAGTAAGTGGGTGTAGCTGAGAAGGGGGCCGTGATGGGAGCACTTGAAAACATACATGGGGTCCAAAGGCCCAGAAAACAGCACCAAAGCATGCATCAGATGCAGCAACCAAAGCATCTGCGTCCTCAGCCACATCATCAACAACCACAGCATCAGCAACTAACATCTACTATGTCATCCACTGACAAATGCCACTATGACATCCTCAGATGCCACAATCTACAAAACCCTCAATAACAACCACCGTATCAGCACCCATCACTATGGTAACCACCATCATGCCATCACATAATACTACCGTAACCATGATATTGATGGGGCGTGGTTTATCGGTAAATTAGGATCAACCAGACCAGTTCAATATAAC
>LOEQ01003486.1:0-13790 GCA_001685075.1 Bramus lutescens
GTTTTCTTGATTGATGATTGATGTGGGAGGGTTCTTCCTAGTGTGATTGGTGCCATCCCATGGCAGGTGGTCTTGGGGTGTATAAAAAGCAGGCTGTGCAAGCCACTGGGGGAAACAAGCCCGTAAGCAGAGTTCTTCCATGGCCGCTGCTTCAGTTTCTGCCTCCAGATTCCTGCCTTGAGTTCTTGCACTGACTTCTATCAATGGTGGACTATGATCAGGATGTGTAAGCCAAATAAACCCCTTTCTCTCCAAGTGGCTCAGAATAATTCATCACAGCAATAGAAAACATGCAAGTCTTATAGGTCACTGCAGGCTGGCGTCTGTTTTATCTAGCAAGAGGAAACACTAGGCACATGGCCAGTGCTATGGGTTCCTTCTTCACCATACTGCACAGCTAGCTGCATCCATAAGACGCAAGGGCAGAGAGAGAAAGAATGAAGGTGATGTTGTCTGGAAAATTAATAATCTTAACTCCCAGAACTTGAGACCGTGTGCTTTGCAGGGCAAGGGAGAATTAAGGATGAAGGTGGAATTAGGGTGCTCTGTTCATCAGTCTGAAAATAGAGACAAGAGTCTGGATTTTCTGGACAGACCTAGAGCCCCGACAAGTGGGAGCTGCAGGCAGAACTCAGAGTGCTATGATGTGAGCCAGCATCTGCGGCCCCACAAGCTTTGGAGATGGAGGAATGGGCGTAGGTAAGGGCGGTCAGAGGAAGACAAGGAACCAGATTGACTTGTGGAGCCTTCAGGAGCGGCAAGCCCTTCTGACATATTGGCTTTATCTCGGGAGACCCATGCTAGAGTTTCAACTTCAGAACCATAAGCGGGTAAGTTTGGGTTGCTTTAGGCTGTTGGTTCCAGCACAATTAGCAAAGTGACTTGAATATTATCCTCTAGTAAGTAAACCTGCTAAGTCACCCAAGTGAGTAATACTCCCAGGTCAAAGCAGTGGAGCTGTGGCCCTGCAGGGCCTGTGCCCCTCTTGAGTTTCTGCTATGTGATCTTTTGTGCTGACTGTCCATTCAGATACGAGTGTGATTCCTCGCTCCAGGGAGTTAGACCTGGCCAGTATTACAGTGTCTCCGTGAATAGACTCCATCTGCGTCTTCACCTGGCAGGGACATTGTGACATTGCCACCAGATATGGATAGGAATAACCCGACAAAAGTCAGAGCTAGAGGTCGAGGAGGGAAGTGTAAGATAGTAAAAGATAATAATAGAATTAAATGCAATACTTTAGAAAAGTACAAGGGTTGCCTCCTCATTCCACCTGACTTCCTGTCCAGGAAAATGTGGAGGCAGAGCCCAAGCTCAGGGATATTCTGAAAGTGCTGAGCCAATGGTTATGAATATTCATGAAGTTTCAGAGCCGGTGAGAAGCTGACTGTGCTGACTGGGGGAGCAAGACGTCCCAGGGTTCGGTAGCTTTGCCCTCCATCACTGCATCCTAAGATAGCAGATGTCCTGACTGGAGCATCTGCATCAACCCATATGGTAAGCTTGCTTTGATCCTTTCCCAAGGGGCCTCTTTCCTCATCAGAGAGGCCTTTTCTTTTATTCCGTTTTTCAAATGCTGCATGAAAGAAAGGCTGCAGGAGCATCTTTTTGTCCACTTCCCCTTCACAGCGTGATCTTTGTCCTACTTTCATTCTCCTGGGGTGCTATAATCCCCAACAAAAGCCACATAAGGGAGAAAGAGTTGATTTTAGTTCACAAGCCCAGGTGACAGGCCATCATTGCCTGGAAGTCAAGCAGGAATTTGAAGCAGCTGGTCACATCACACCCCCAGGTCAGGAGCAGAGAGAAGTACATGCGTGCATGCTCACGAATGCTCAACCTTTCTCCACACTTAGCGCAGAGCCTAGGAAATGGTGCCACCCAGAGTGGGCCGGGTCCTGTCGAATCAATTAACATGAGTAAAAAAGACAGCACCATCACTACCACCACCCACCCTGCAGCCACGACCAGTTTGGTCTAGACACTCTCTCACTGAGACTTTTGTCCCAGTTGATAATTAAAACTAACAATCACAAGCATATTTGTGTTATACAGTTTTGCTTTTGTTTCTGCTTTTTTTGTTTTCTTAATTTGTTTTATTTTTTCTTTTTTATAGAATGTTAGGCCAGGCAAAGTACGTGATTGAGACTGAGGGTTGGGGTGGGGCCCAGACTCCTCATCTGATCTCGCCTTCAGGTGTGGCATCTGTTTGTTCTTTGGGTTTCCCCAGGAGGTCTTATTTCAAGAAAGCTATCTACTATCACAAAAACTCAGGTGCTGTGGACATAGAAACCCATGGAGGTGATGTTTATGGGGAGTGTCTGCAGACAGTATCAGTATTACTATAGACCAGGCATATTTTTATTACTGAACTATGGCATTTGGTAAAGGGGAGGAAGCTTCTAGCATGGAAGACCTGCTGTCAACACAATCATTATGGAGATACTGGGGTCTCGTCGCTGAAGTCTCCTGCAGCTTTACAATCTGAAGTTAAGTTCTGAATACCCTCCATACCACAGTGTGTAGTTTCTGCTCATTCCAGTATCTGAGGGCCATAGACTGCCAGAAATTCCAGGAGACTCTAGATGTCTTTTCTCCTATGCCAGACATTGCCCAGTTCTTCAACTCTTGTGCCTCAACCAGCCTGGTGTGCTGACCCCAGGAGAGTTGAGGCTCCTGAAGGGGGTAGGGGTTTCCTTCTGGCACCCCAAGTCTGTTTTTTTTTTTTTTTATGAGTACATCTGTTTTGGCTTGGCTCAGTCTTCTCTCTCCAGAATTCTGGCTGAATTCGTGGGTTGGATTAGGGTCATGGGGACTGGACTTTATCTTCCTCTGATAATTAAGGCCTCCTCTGACCTTTCCAGCTCACTTCCTTTGGGGAAAGTTTCTCCCAAAAGGCTTGTCTGTTAATCCCTTCTCTAAATGGGCTTCTGCTGGGTGACCACAGCAGTCTACCAGGCAGGCCCTGTACTGCTTCTATGTTTAGGTGGCAATACTTTCTCTATGATAGGCCACTCCCATGGGAGAAAGTGGTTGGGGTCTTTGTCCTTGGTCTTTAAGAAATGGGTGCTGTTTGCTGATATACTTGCTGGCTTCATCCCTATCCTGGCAATGTTAAGGACCAGGAGTTGTCCTTTCATTCAACCTTGACAGGACCTTGCATTTATTTTTGTTATTTTTATGCATATGCACATACACATTAATGTGAACACCTGCGTGTATGCACACGTACATACATCCGGAATCCTGAGGTTGACATTGGTTCCTCTCTTGTTCTCCACCTTGGGTTTTTCATAGAGTCTCCCACAGAACCTGCTGCTCACTGATTCTGTTAGGCCAGCAGGGCTTTGGGGTCCTCCCGTCTCAGCCTTCCCAGCATTGAAGTTACAGAAACTGACCCTTTGCCCAGCTTTGATGTGGCTGCTGGCGGTCAAATTTAGTTCTCATGCTTGCCTGGCCAACCCAATACCCTCTAAGGCAGTGGTTCTCAACCTTTCTAATGTTATGGCCCTTTAATCCAATTCCTCATGTTGTAGTGACCCCAACCATAAAATTATTTTGCTTCTTGCTTCATAGCTGTGATTTTGGTACTGTTATGAATTATAATGTAAATATCTGTGTTTTCTGATGGTCTTAGATGATCCCTGTGGTCCAGCATCTCTTCAGCCCCAGTGACATTTATAAGATAGTCCCCACTGAGAACTGAGGGTGAGTCCCCATGACTTAAACAGTCTTTTAGACATGTTTCTGACTTTCTTCAGACAGCACAGATACATGATGAGACCTGAGGACTATGAGTAAAAGCCTTGCCTCCGTCCTCAGGTACAATAAAAAGAATGTCTGCTTGGCAAACAGACCAGTCCCAACTGTCCAGGTCTCGGCAGCATCTTGTTGACTCAACCGTACAGTATTTCAAAATTTCCTTTTTTTAAAAGATTTATTTATTTATTATGTATACAATATTTTTAGTATTCTGTATGTATGCCTGCAGGCCAGAAGAGGGCACCATATCTCATTATAGATGGTTGTAAGCCACCATGTGGTTGCTGGGAATTGAACTCAGGACCTTTGGAAGAGCAAGCAGCGCTCTTAACCACTAAGCCATCTCTCTAGCCCTCAAAATTTCTTTTCTTATACTTGAATATAAGATTTATTTCTTCCTCAGAATAAAAAAAAGCCAGGAAGCCAGGGACATATCACATTTTATAATACTCATTAACATGTAGTTGGTTCAGAACCCTCCCCATCAAGGGCTTCAAAAGCTCAAGGATTGAAGTTAGCACCCACAGTGAGTAGTAGCTGCTGTTGCCTGCTGCAGGCTGACCTCAAGGCTCTCAACAGCCATTGCCCTCTGACCTTAGGTATAGTTCTACGTGTGGGAAGGAGACCAGTAGACTAGACCAGATGTCGACACTTAAATATCTTGTTTGGTCCTGCACACATTTTATGTGTTTTTTTTTTTTTATTACATTGAAAACTGAACGTTTCCCATAAATCCCTGGTTCTCATGAATCCCTGGTTCCTGGCCTGTCTTGAGAAACTGGGTCTTTTGGTAGCCCTGGTTCCCTGGGGAGCAGTCAGGCTGTGGGTGTGTTTGAGGTTCTCTGGGCCGGTTCCTTCCTGTGGTTCAGTCTGGCTCCTCCTTTTCCTGTCCAGCCCCTGGAGGCTCCAGAGTCTGCGAACCAGGCCTTTGTTGTCATGCCTTTGGAACAGCTTGAGCTATTTATGATTCTCCTACTTCTTCCCTCTGGCCACACACATTTGCCCCAAGTGAGGACTGCGAGCCCACGGTCAGCATCAGGAAGACTGGGCATGACTGTCTGCTTCCCTGTGTTGGTTCAGGGCACAGATCCTCTCCTGGTGTTGTTTTTTCCCCAGCACACAGGAGACTGCCGTGCCGGAGGTGGCAATGTGACCCATCATGCACCTGTACTAGAACCATCAATCACTTTCTTCAAGATGCACACATTGTCCACTTAGGGCTCTGCTCTGGTCCCCAGAAGTTCCCAGGAATTTCTGCTGCTCCAGGGCCGGCACAGGAGAAGAAGGAAGCTGAGAGCCCCTGTGGGTTGACATCTCCTAGGATTCGTTGGTTTCAGCTCACACATTGCTGTCAAATTTAGGAACACATTTTAAATATTTAATCCTCCTCCTGTGTGTGTGTGTGTGTGTGTGTGTGTGTGTAGGCCAGGAATTGATGGGTGTCTTTCTTGACCACCCTCTACCTTATATGTTGAGGTAAGGTCTCTCGCTCGAACAGTTCATGGCGAGAGACAGAAAGGCAAGTACATCCCCTGGTCAGGGGAGAATAGGAGGGTTAGCCTTGTTCTATAGCAGCCCCCTCTCCAACAGGTCCTTTCTGTCAGAACATCACTGAGCCACTTAAAGACCTCATCAGTACTTAAAGGCCCTGCCTCCCAACACCAACGAATACAATGATGGTCAATTTCCTACTGAATTTTGGAGACAAACTATACTCAAGCCATCCCAGAGTGTGGAATACAGTCCCCCAATTGAACAGGAACAACCCTGTGCTCTGTGACCACAAGGTTCCAGTGCTGCTCCTAATTCCAGTTGGTCTTCCCTGACAGATGCAGCTGGCCTTTGAAGTTGGGGGAAGGGAGCAGGTGACCCTGGGTGCAAACTCCATTGTCAGCTGGTTTTTGTTTTTCTCAGAACTATGATTGGTGGCCAGAGTGACATCCCCTAGGTCAGCAAGGTGAACTCTTTGATGTTGTTGTTGTTGTTTTGTTTTTGAGACAGGGTTTCTTTGTGTAGCCTTGACTGTCCTGGACCAGGCTGGCCTCGAACTCAGAGATGCGCCTGCCTCTGCCTTCCAAGTGCTGGGATTAAAGGTGTGTGCTACCATACCAAACTCAAGGAGAATTCTAACAAGAATGTTAAATGATATTTTCAAATTATTCTCTCCGTATTTCTCCTTGATTTTCACTGAAAAAATGGTAAGACTTCGATGAACATAAAAACAAGTTGAGTTCCATAGAAATTATGAACTACACATACAATTAGGATGAAGAAGAAAATAGACATCCATAGATCATACCTTATACTTTATCGTAAGCATTCTCTCATGGCACTAAAAACTTTCATGGTTTACTAAGTGAGGAATATTTAAGAGATGGTCATGTTCTAATGAACTGAAGCCCCGCCTCCTCTGGATATCCGGAGCTGCATTTCACCTGCTGTAAGAAAGCTGCACTGAGCATCTTGTTTGAGATCTGTATTAAGATCTCTGCTGAAGTCCTGATATGCCTGCAAGCTGGATTCTTAGGGTAGAGCTACAGGATGGAAGAACACAATGACCTTAGGTCTTTCTGAATTTGTGGGTAAGTCACTTTAGTTCATGCTCACCAACCCAGAATGAGATAAGCTGTCGTAAGTCTCTTTAAAACTGAAAGTAAATACACACACACACACACACACACACACACGAAAAAAACTTTTTAAACTCAATAACTTTGGCTGTTATTTCCCTATATCACCTTAATGAAGGCACTGAGTAGGAGTAGAAATCTCACTCTGAGCCATTGTTTCTTAAGGCTTTTCACACACACACACACACACACACACACACACACCATGTGCGTGTGTGCGTGTGTAAGATGTCCTGTTCTTTTTCATGTCGCTATGATAAAATGTCCTGCCAAAAGCAGCTTAAGAAAGTAAGACTCAGGGATGGAGAGACAGCTCAGTGGTTTAGTGTGTCTGCTGCTCTTGAGTAGGACCCTAGTTCAGTTCCCAGCATCCACATGGTGGCTCACAAGCCTCTGGAACTCCATTTCTAGAGGACCTGAAATCCTCTCTGGTCTCTGTGAGCACAAGGCAGTCACACGATGCACATACATCCATATAGGCAAAATACTCACAAAATAAAAACAAATACATCTTTTAAAAAAATTATGGAAAGAAGCTTATCTGGCTAACGTTTCCAAGTTTCCATGGGTCACTGAGAGGAAATCAAGGCAGGAGCTTGAATCAGATTGTCACATCCACAGTTATGAGCAGAGGGAGAAGGGCGCCTACTCCTTGGCTCACTTTCTGCACTCTTGTACGGTTCAGAATCCAAACCTGGGCAATGGTGACACCCATGATGGGCTTGGTGTTTTCACATCAATTAGTACAATCAAGGCTTCCAGGTTGAAGGATCCACTTTCAAACTCACTTACATGACCATGGATAAGCCTCCGGTCCTTGTGGGCTGTCGGCCTGAGGGCCTCCATTCACTGATAGATGGTGAAGGTTCCTTTCATGTTGTGAACATTTGAATTATCTCGCTGGGCAGCTCATCACATAGCAGCAGCCTTCTCCCAGGGTGGGAGAGAGCATCACTCATGGCGGGAGCTGCAGCCTTCTTATAACCTAACCTTGCAGATAACAGACCAGTTTTCCTACTGTATTTCGGTGTCCGTGGTCCCGTTCATGTTCAAGAAGAGGGAAACTGAACTTCATCCATTTTTTTCTTCCATTTTAAAGTTTACTGTGTATTACTTCCTATCAGTTTCATGGAGGCATTTTCAACATGTATATAATGTATTTGGATCACATGTAGCCTGTCTTGTCTCCTTCTACTCTTGTTGATCCCCCACCCCCACCCAACTAATTCTGTTTCTGCCTTTATGCCTTCTCCATTTTGATGACCCAATGAATTTCATTAGTGCTTTGGAGAGAGGATAGGATAGAATTTATGGTCATATACTTTTAAGTACCAAGGAAAGTGGGAGTTGGCATTTAAGATGTTTCTAGAGATTTTAAAAGATATATTTCAAATATTATTTATAGTTTATATCTAGTCAATAAACTTAAACAAGACTCCTTAGCTGAAAGCCTTAAGGCTTCTGTGTTTAAGATTTCTGAATTTTTTAAAAAAGCTATTCAGTGCACATACCATGTGTTATATAACCCCCCCTGGGGGGGGGCTGAGGCCACAGCCTGTAATTAAGTGCATTGAAATGTCTACAATAAAACTATGAATATTCATACCATGGAGGATAAATATAGACTCTGAATTACCTCATGTCAGCTAAGGGCAAATTTATAGACAAATGAGTGTATGCCACATGGAGACTAATACTCCCTTGGACACTGTCGTCGTAGCGAATGCAGATAGGAAGCTGTTGACTGGTGATCCATGCTTAATAACATGCTTATGCAAGACAAATGCAGCCAGCTCGACACGGGCTGGCTGTGGTTTGACTGATTTTCCCATGTCTGAGGGGCTGGAGGTGGGGCTTTTGGGAAGTGTTGGGTTGTAAGTGTGGAGCCCTTAAGGCTGTATCTTTAGCAAGAGATAGCAGAGGGATCCCCCATTTCTTATACCATGTGAAGATTCTATGTGCAGACCCTCTGTGAGGCAAGAAGCACGTGCCCAGACATAAGATCTGCTGGAGTTTGACTACAGCTTTCCTGGCCTTCAGCATTCCGTGAACGCTTTGATTCTTTCTAAGCCACCTATACTTTTCTTTACGGATCCTCAGATCTTATACTGTGTGTATGTGTGTGTGTGTGTGTGTGTGTGTGTGTGCTCACGTGTGTGTGCCCATGTGTGTGCAGGTAGAAGCCAGAAGATGGCATCTGACTTCCTCCTCTATGACTTGGTCCTCTATAGCTCTGCACTATTTTTTCGATACAAAGTCTCAACCAGAAAGTGAAGTCTACCCTTTCCACTCCACTGATTGGTCAGTGAGTCCTTGGGCTCTTCCTGTCTGGTCCCTGACCCTGAGGTTACAGAAGCATGCCTGCTTTTATGTGGGTAGTGAGGATTCAAATTTAGGTCCTTGTGCTTCCCCAGCAAAAACTTTAGCTGCTGAAATGTCTCCGGCCCTTTAATAGTTACTAAAGTAACAATATTCACTCCAGGAGGATGTCCTGCCTGACCAATAAAAGTGATGGAGGCTGTTCTCAGCTGCTTCCTGTATACAGGCTTTGCAATGTGACTGGGGCGCTTTCTCTTCAGGAGAGGTGGAGTCTGCTTCTCCATTTTTGGAATTTGCCTTTTTCTCGTCCCTCACTCGAGAGAGAAATGTGGCAGAATTGATGGGAAGCAGTCTTGAGTAAAACTTGGGAGGCAGCTGTCACTTCCCCTCCATGTTGTCGAGTCCCATTTTCAGCCACCCTGCCTGGCTTGCCAGTCAGTCCACAGCTGACCCATCAGCTGACCACGAAGTATCTAAAATAGAGCTGAGATTCCCAGTAGACTTTTGGAAACCATTAGCAGTTGTTTACAATCGCTGAATATTGGTGGTTAGTTAACTAGTTATAGCATGGAGCTTGGGTAGCTCTGAGATCTTCAGATGTGTCACTGACAAAAACCAGCGTGGCCCTGCCCTCACTAGACTCTAAAGTAACTTGTTTTCTTATTAATGCTTTAAAAATAAAATCTTTATAACTTGACGTTTTCACAGCTCTCAGCAGAACTCCCCTGAGCACATAGAGCAATACAGGCTCCAGATTCAATGCACCAGATAAAATAATCGATGGGTGTTTATGGCTCCTCTGGTCTTCTCCAGATTCAGTTGATCTATGGTCCTGCTACAGAATTATAACTTTCAACCATTTATCCCAAAGAGAGCTTAAATCGGGTGCTTTTTTTGCTGGCTGTCTTCGGTAAGCTTGCTCCCAGCCAGATGCTCTCTGGATTTATGCTGCTCCGGCATCTGGTGCAACCAGCAGCCAGGATTTCTAAATCAACACCAGAGGTGTGCTCATGGCCTCCTTCACTTCCCCCTTTTGTTCTTTCTCTTTCAGAGGCACGGGTGCCGATGCCCTCTTTGGGCGTTTGTGAGGCTCATTGCCATGCTGGGTGCCTACCCGTTAGGTTTGAACCCAGTGGACTTTGGTGTTCCAGTTATCTGCAGAGGCAGACTGCATCTGTATCCTGGGTGGTGGTGGTGTCTTTGATTCCTTGCCGTGCTAGGGATCGAATTCAAGGTCTTGTCTATATTCAGCGAGTCCTTTGCTGTTATGCCGTATGCCCACTCTATTCTGGGGCTCTTTGAATGCCATGTCAAATTAAAGCTCTGGACCCAGAGAAGAGCTTTCTCTGGGAGAAAAAGGTGACAAGGAAGGCGGGACCCTGGATTCTTTTGGTGGTAGAATTATAATACTGAACTGCACATTACTCATTTTCTGTAATATCATTTTTAACATCTTTCTGGTTCATCTATGATCAAGCTTTATGAAGGACAGTCAAAATACACAGAAACCGAAAGGCAAGAAAGCTGCAAGCCTTTGCTTCCTTGTCTCCACGCTCCTATGAGACGGGAAAGAAGCGAAGATTTTTTGTTCTAAAGGGAGGCAGAGTTTGGGTGGTGGGGAGGACACCCCCAGTGTTTGCTGCAATCCACATACTTTCATAGCTTCCAGGAAGTTAAACGATGTCGCCCACTGAGTCCCAACCAGATGGCAATACAGACTTTAGAATGAGGGCATAGCTGACATGCCAGCGGTTGGAGTTTTGATCTGCATCTGTCTGGAAATGGGGAACATCCTGTCCCGGTGAAAAGCCAAGAGGCCTCCCGCAAAGATGAAGAGGGACAATAGTTTATCTAAAGTGCGGAGTGGCGTTCACAAACCCACACAGTGAATGGTGGTCCGGAGGTCTCCAAAGAATGCAAATTAACGTTCCTGATGTTTATAAAAATATCTAACCCCAGGATGTGTTCTATATTTATGCTCCCACTGCCTGATCTGGGTGGGTAGGTCGGATTGTATTTCAAAGCACTTCCTTGCTGGAACACCGTCAGTAAAGAATGAAAGAAACGGGGGTGGGGCCCGAGTGGAAGTAGCGTCAGACAAGAAGAATGAATTAGGGCTCACTCTGAGATTTGGAGATGAGCTGAAAAGAGGCCACCTTGGCCTGTATGGGTAGAAGAAATCCTTCTGGGTTGCAACCGAGGTCAGCTTCAAACTCCATAGCAGCCAGTGAGGAAGAGAAAGGAAAAGAAATGAAGGTGGATAGCGGGGGACACTGCGTTTGCACATTCGTGGTCTCCTTCAGCTGCAAATGGAAACCCTGTCCCATGGCACTGTTGATCTATTTGTGGTTGAAGAACTTGTCTATCAAAAAAAAAAATGCAGCATGGCGGTGGGAGGTGGTTCGGTAGGAAAATTCATTTGTCGTGCAAACGTAAGGGCTGGAGCTTGAGCCCTTTGGACTGTGTAAAAGCCTCGCTGCACACCTGATGCCCCAGCATTCCTACAGCAAGGTGGGAGACAGAGACAGGGAAATTCCCGGAAGCTCATGTGTGTAGCACAGTGGCAGAAACGAGAGAGACCTCGCTTCAAAGACAAGGTGGAAGGAGAGAACTTGCAGGAGTTGGTTTGCTCCTTTTAGCTTGTGAGTCTCAGGGATTGAACACAGGAACACAGGTCATTAAGCTTGGCAGAAACACCTTTACTAGGTGTGCCATCCCAACAAAAGCTTATTCTTTTGATTGAATGTTTGTGCCCAGGAGCAAGGACGCTATACGAAGATCTGCTCCAAACTTCGAATCCACGATCCAGCTACAGCTCTCACAGAATTCCGTCCATCCTTCTGTCCGTCCATCCATCTGCCCATTCGTCTGTCCAGGTAATGCTCACCGCTCCCTAGATTTCTCACTGCCAGTATCACAAAGTAGCTCTCACTCCATGGAAGCTGCGGAAGCGTGGGAGTCAGCTGGATTTCCTGGATCAAGGCTTTCCTTCCTTTTATGATTTGAGCAGGTGATCTGCAAACAGTGGTTGAAGACAAGAAGACATAAAAGGGTAGAGAGTGTTTTATATCTCTTCCACTGGCTTCAGGAGATATGCTGGCATCCTCTCCAGTGGCCACAGTCTCTGTACCATCTTCTAGGGGAAGTCCAAGCCTATAGAATGTACTCCAAAAGTGATCATCTTTAATGCCCCCTTGATGCAAATGATGCTGTAGTGGATATTGGCATTCACATACCATTCCCATGCTTAGCTGCATCTGTGGAGTAATTTTTTCCTGGACATACTGCCTTGTCAGAGGACGTGAGAATTTTCTAGATTGGCAGATCTTTCGAAATGACTTTCTGCAGGGATTGGAAGCATTTAAATCCTCCACCCAAAGGTATATATATGTGCAAGGCTCCAGACTGTGCAGACTGTGGTTTAACTATGTGGTAGTAGGCTGCAAAGAACACAGGTTGGTCTCAGTGGCACAAACCTAGGTAGCTCATGTCTCGTACGGGAGCTTTAGCTACCCCAAGTGTGAAAAGTTACCCTGTCTAAGCAGCAATGCGGCTTCTAGAAAGACTGGACTAGAAGCACACATCAGTATTCTGCCAACTGTGAAGCTTTCTGGACGTGCTGCTCAAAGTCAGCGAGGAGGCTTGCTCTCCCTTACCCAAGTTCTAATGTTGTGGCTGGATGGGAAGTGTCTACCATACTCAGATATTTGAACACCTGCTCCCCAGGTTGCTGTACTGTTTGGAAAGATGAGGAACCTTTAGGAGGTAGAGCCTTGCTGGAGGAAGTGGCTCATTGATGGTAGGCCACGTGGCTTCATAGCTCAGTACCATTTCTTGCCCCTCTTGGCTTCCTGACTAGAGCTGAAAATGTGAGACCTTCCTGCCACCATCTTTCGCTGCTATGATGGACTTTCTGCCCTCAAATGAAAGCCAAAATAAACCCTTTTCTTCTATAAGCTGCCTCTCCTCAGGTATTTGGTTATAGCAACAAGAAAAGTTATGAATATAGCTGTGTCGCCCTTTGTCCTTCATGCTGAGACAAGTTAAAAGAGCTGGTTAGTAACTCACCCCCACAGTCTAACCATGTCTGATGAATCAGGCAACGTCACCTCACCTAAGAACATTCAAAGTGCCCCATGAACTCCTTCTGTAGCACCTTTGGAAGACTCCAGTGGCCTGAGGGTCATAGCAGGAGCTGGGTATGATGCATTTTAAAATGTCGCATTGGCCTCTTGGGAGGGGAGAGCAAGTTGTAGTTATCTTTGATCAATATATTCTGAATGGTTTTTAGGTGACCGTGTCCAAGTTCTTGTACATTCTGCCTTTTTGTGCAAAAGTGCATTTAATTGCGTTTTAAAAAATCACTGAATGACTCAGAAAAGACATCACCTTGTGTGTCAGTTTGAGAAAACTGTATGAGATTATCACAGACTCTTCCATTCATATGGAAAGAAGTATGAAACATGAAGAGAAATGGGCTAGTTAGAAATGGCCCAGTTCTTCTTGTCCTTGGTCCTAGCCTCCTCACTCATAAGGGAAAGTCATGCCTACTCCTCTTGGAGACTTTTTCTGTGCAACTTAGAAGCTAACGCTGTGTGCATTTACACCAGTCTACATGTGTAACGCTTACTTAAAAATGGCATGTCACTGATACAGTGTTCTGAGGTCTGATCAACCCCTTGATGATAGCTTTGCAGAGGCTGGTCCTGTGGGTCCCTCCTCCTATAACAAAGCACAAGCTGTTTGCATTTGAACACATGCTGATCTTGCACATAGAGAGGGCAGTTGGCTTGGGGCATGAGATGGGATATTGATATGCAGGAAAATGGGCCTGCCACTTGTCTTAGCCAATGTTCTGTTGCTGTGAAGAGACACCAAGACCAGGGCAACTTTTATAAAAGAAAGCATTTAATTGGAGCTTACTTACAGTCTCAGAGATTTAGTTCATTTTCATCATGGTAGGAGCATTAGGTATGCAAACAGGCATGGTTCTGGAGACGTAGTTGAGAACTATATCCTAATACACAGACACAGAGAGAGAAAGAGAGAGAGAGAGAGAGAGAGAGAGAGAGAGAGAGA